>JAADVV010000102.1:0-27744 GCA_023335905.1 Pythium pyrilobum | reverse complement strand
GTGTGTGTGTGTGTGTGTGTGTGTGCAGACTCGGAGGTGATTCGATCGCAGATTGTCAACTTCCACTTCATTCCGATCGCCGTGCGGTACCTGCGAGAGAGCGACGACGTGGCCGTCCAAGCCGAGGCCGCCAAGCTGCTCGGCAACCTCGCGTACAACCACGTCGTGAACCAGAGCGTGATTCTCACGGCCGAGGGCGACGCGTGGCTCACCAGGCGGCTCACCGCAGAGAGCGTTGCCTCGAGCCGCGTGCTGGCACGCGCGTGCGCGATCGCCGTGGGCAACTTGGCGTACACGTCCGTGAGCCAGCTCTCCATCGGCTACGGCGACGCGCTGACTTTCTTATTGCAGATCCTCGTGGACTCGAGCGACCCGCTCGTGCTCGAGGCCGCGGCGGTCGCTGTCTCGGGCATTTGCCACCAGAGTCCACTCAACAAGGGCCGCGCGGTCGCGCAGAACGGCCTCCAGGTGCTTTTGTACGTCATCAGCCGCAGCCATCGGTACGCCGACGACGAGGACGTCCTCATGGCCGCGCTCGAGTGTCTCTGTATCCTTGCACGGCCCAAGCCCGCGCGCAGCCAAGTCATGGAGCTCGACGGCCACCTGCCACTGTGCCATTTATGCAAGAAGACCAAGAGCCGTCCGCTGCTCATCGCGAGCGCGATGGCGATCTGCGTGCTGATCCCGCCGCCGCTGGAGCGGCGACTGCTGCTGACCGACAGCAAGGAGAGCAAGCTCGAGACCAACGGACTCGGCCTCGCCGTGCTCAAGCGTGTGCGCCACTTGGTCTTCGGCAAAGAAGGCTCGCCCGCCGCTCCGTTGTGGCTCGAGCACGCCCTCGATCGGCTGGCGTCGTACGCCGCCACTGCCGTTGGTAGTGATGGTAGTTCGAGTGTGACAAGCAGCGTGGCCGTGGCGAGCGAAGAAGAGTCCACGGCCGAGTTCCACGAGCGGTCGTCCTACTCGATGGAGTCGCTCACCGAGATCGAGCCGGACGAGCTCTGTCCCGCGTTTTACGAAGCGTGAGGCAAGACACGGAGTCACGATAAAAGACAGAATCGATTTTCCAATTCAATGGGGGGAGGGAGTGCTCAGCTGCTTCTGCTACTGTGGTCTGTGCGTTCGTGCGCTGAGTTGATGGACGTGCACGACCTCCCTTCGCCACGACGCCACCAACGTGACGATATTCCACAAGCGTCATTTTTCTGTCGGTTAAATACTACGTAGTACGCAGTACACGCTGCTAGTATGTTGTCGTCACGCGTTGATGGACATGGAGGGCAAAGTCCGACGGTGTGTGTAAACGTGCACCGTTTCCAGAGCAGCTCACTCTCTCTTTATCCGCTTGATATCATCTTCGTCGTCACTATCCGAGTCCTGTACGCAGAAAGGATCACAATTTCATACCTCAGTATCAGCGCGACGTGCCATGCAACGCAAACTGCCGACGGGCTCCACCTACCTCATTGAGGTTTCGCTTGACGCCGCCGAGCTCCGCGCCGCCAAATGACGACGCGCCGTCCGACTTGAGGCTCTGCGGCGTGCCCGGGATCAAATGCTCAGACGTGATGTGCTTGGAGTTGGCCATGACCGTGTCGTAGCAGTACTTGTGGAAGATCGTCTTCTGCTCGACCGCCTCGGTCGCCGGGTTGTGGATCGTGCCGTACACTGCATTCGTGTACATCCAGTCCTCCTCCTCTTCATTCCAGCTCTTGACAAAATTCTCCCTGGTAGAAAAACGATACGGTGAGACCAACATCCACGGCAATTTCCGTTGTTGAGGCAAAGACGTACCCGCAAATCCGGCAGCGCGTGACGCCCTCGTCGACGGGCACGCGCGCGTTGTCAAACTGGACTTGCGTGTCCTCTTCGACCTCGTTCTTACGGTCAAAGAACGAGCTGCTCGTCGCCTCGCGCGGCGCCACCTCGCCCGAAAAGTCGTTCACCCACTGGTCTTCGTCCGGGTACCACGAGCGCGACACGCCGCCTTTGCCGCGCTCCTTTTGCGCGCGGTTGTACTGGAAGAGGAAGTCCAAGTGCGCGTTGAGCTTCTCCTGCTCCTTGAAGCGCAGGCCGCTCTCGCGGCACACGAGCGGCAGCGCCGCGTACAGCTTCTGCACATTTGACTCAACGCGGTCCTTGTGGGCCACGATCTTGTCACTGAACCACATCTTGGAAGCCGAGTTCTCGGCTTTGGTCGGCGCCGCCTGCGGAGCCGCCGCCTGCTGGTGCGGCGCGCCGGGCGCTTGGCCGGTCTGGCTGTTCAAACCCTTGAGCTTCTGCAAAATAGACATGACGGCAGCGGCGTTTGGCGTGCTGCCGCGTGGCTGCTCGTTTGTGATCTCCATCGGTGCTGGTACCTGCCGCGGCGGCGACGTCTTCTTGCGCTTGAGCAGATCCATCAAGTGGGCGACGTTCGCAGACTTGGCTGGGTCGTTCACCGCGTGGGGTGGATGCGGGCCACTGCCGTGGACGACTGGGTGCGGGAGAACACCGGGGGGCGGCACGTCCGAGAACCGCGAGCGTCGTGGCTGGCGAGATGCCGGTCGGACTGGCTGCGGGGCAGCGGCCGCCACGGGCGCCGGCGGACCTGCAGGTGTGGAGAGAAGACCTCCTCCAGCGTGACGCGGAGGCGGCACCGCGTTATTCACAGGAGGCACACTTTCCATGGGAGGCTGCTTAGACGCCGCGTGGTATTCAACCAATTGATTATACCATTCCGGATTCTGCACGCGCACTTGCTCCAAGGAGAGGTGCTCCGTCGGGTGGATGCCCATGTCGTTCTGCATTTGCGTCAGCAGCGAGCGCAGCTCCATGTCGTGCTGCTGCTGCGCGGGCGGCGTCGCACGACGCGACGGCGGTGGCTCCTTGGAGAAGGACGCGGCAGGCTGCGCAACTGCCACGGGCTCCCCCGCCGCGGCGAGCGCGCGGTTCGCGGCGCTGCGCATTTGCGCGAGCGACTCCGGAGGGAAGATGCGAGTCTGGTCCCACGTGTTGAGCACGTGCACGAAGCGACGCAAGTCCTTACCAGATACCTAGTCGCACAGCACCCACAAGGAGCGTGAACACCAACGGGAAGGGGGAGACGGGAGACACACCCAAGAACGCACCTGCTTGACGCAGTTGCAGTAGAGCGGCACGATGTTTCTCGCGAGAAGCGCTCCGTACGGGCCGCGCACGTTCTTGAGAATGGAGTCGGTCAGGTAGAAGATCGGGAGCTTGTAGTTCGGAGGTGCCTGCGTACGTGACAACACACAAAAGCAGTTGCTGCCACGTTAGCGTACTGGTTGACAGAGAAGCCTGCTGTGTGGTGCTGCGCTGAGGTCATGGCCTTGTCCCCTCGCCGTCCGTCCGTGCCAGTCGCTCAATCGGCGTGGTCTCACGACTAGATGAGACGCTTCCTCTCTCTCTCAGTGGCCTCTCTCCACGCCGAGAGGTCCTCGCCCATATCACTGCTCATTGCCTGAACACACGCGACGGCTTCTGGCGACTGGTGGGGGGTGGGCGGGAGGGGAGGCGAGCACAGAGGACCCCCACACACACACACAAGCGCACAGCACGACGGAACGAGAGACGCAAGCGTTGTCATTTACCCGGTGGATCTTGGTTTCAAGAAAGCTAACAATCTCTGGCGCGTACTGCACGCGCTCGGCTAACATCGTGAGCGAGTTGATCACGTCCTTGGCCGGGTAGTCCATCATCTGGTTGATCTTGGCGTCGAACTGGCCGAGGATCCCCTGGATCTCCTGGCGCGACGGTTCGCCCGCCGGCGCGGAACCGCCAGCGCCCGCCGCGCCGCCGCGACGCCGCGGGTCGCCGCCGGAGCGGCCCAAGTCCCCTCGCGACGGCCCGCGGGCCGCGCTGCCGCCTCCGTTCGCCGCCGCCATCGCCGACAAGTCTGCCATCCTGCGCTCGAGCTATTCTCGCGTCCTCCCGCGTTTGGGGAATTCGCTCACACCCGTCCAAGGTTTCGTGTGAGGGGTGGTTTGACCTGAATGGCCTTTTTTTTATTATAGTCCCAAGCGCGATGTTAATTACGAAATGAACCACTTTGGCAACGAATATTTACGATGTCGAATGTTCTGGCTTTTGATATCGAATCAATCAGTCCGCTACGGTACTACCAAGATCAGACTCAGACAATGCGCGTCGCAGTGGATACTTCCCACGCTCGAGTCGGAAAATGCTGACGCAGGAGGCAACCGGCGGCAGTACTCTCTCTGGATATGGGCGATTTACGCGCGTTAGTGGCCGAAGCGCTCGGATGTAAGTCGATTTATGTGTCGACAGACCCCCACGAGGTGCGGTGCCTCGTGGAGCCGCCGAAGCACGAGTTCTCGGGCGTGCAGGAGTGGCTCATCCGCCAGCTTCCGCGAGACGCGGCCGGCAACGATGATGCGATCTTCGAAGATTCAGGCTTGCCAAGCGACGGAGACGCTTATCAGTATCCGCACAAGCCTCTGGAGAGCCAGCTGGACGGTGTTCTCCGCCTCTGGGGACCGCGCGCGCGCGAGTCGCTGTTGGGAAAGCGCGAATCCGCAGTTGAAATTACACACGTTCTCGATGCAATGTACACGGACATCCCGCGCTACCCTGCGCACCAGTCACCGCCAGAGACTCTTCGTGGGCTTGTATTGAAGCACGCGACCGCGCGCTCCTCATCGTTTGCACGGCTGCGCGGAGTGGTCGAGACCGACGATGGAAGCGAGCTGGCTGTGTTTGACTACGACCCCCAGTCACTGCAAGATCTGCTCAAGTTCAACCACTGTCTCTTGGAGAACGAGGAGGTACATCAACGTATTCTACGGTACTACTTGCTGTGTGTACGACACTTCCTTTCTGACGTGTGCGCTGCTCTGTGTTGCTTTGCAGGCACCAGACCCGTCGGTATCGGACATGAAACGTCGCTTTCTCGTCTACCAATTGTTTCAACTCGTGTCGTTTCTGCAGGAGCGGCGGCTCTCAAGTGGCGAAGGGCTCACACCATGCCAGATTGCTCTGTCCGATGACATGTGGATCCGACTCGGAGCGACACCCTGTAGAATCGGAAGACGTGTCGAAGCTGTCGACTGCCCACCACCGTCCGTCGAACAACTTTCGATAGTGTCCCCAACGGAGCGTTGGTGTCGAGGAGACCTGAGCAATTACGAGTACCTGATGATGCTGAACGCTGCTGCTGGTAGAAGAATGGTACGAAGCAACACGGTTGTGAAAAATGACTTGAATTGACTGAAGTGGTCACGTGTAGGTCGACTCCGTGTTCCATCCAGTGATGCCCTGGGTCTCGGACTTCACGTCTCGCTGTGGAGGTTGGAGAGACCTCGCCAAGAGCAAGTTCCGTCTGAACAAGGGAGACAACCAGCTTGACCGCAACTACGAGAGCAGCGTCATTCCGCATCACATTACTGAAAGGTGGGTCTAAGAGGATTTTGTGTGTTTGCCGGTCGTTCTGACGCGAGTAATTTCGCCATGCCAGTCTTTCGGAGATCACGTACTACATATACATGGCACGGCGAACGCCCATGGCCGTGCTGAGGCAAATTGTGCGGCGCAATTTTCAACCGAAAGAGTACCCGTCGACAATGGAGCGGATGTACAGTTGGACGCCAGACGAATGCATCCCCGAGTTCTACTCCGATCCAGCCGTCTTCACGTCGCTTCACGGTGACGAAGTGATGTCCGACTTGGTGCTTCCGGAGTGGTGTGAAGACGTGCACGACTTCATCCGATCTCATCGCGCTATGCTTGAGAGTGAGGACGTCTCACGGATGCTGCACAAGTGGATCGACCTCAATTTCGGCGTATGCCTGAGCGGCCAGGAAGCTGTGAGGAACAAAAATGTGCCGCTCAAAGCTCGGCACGGTGAGGGAAGTGCAGGAAAAAGTCCAGGTTTCGTTCAGCTCTTCTACGGCGCCCATCCACAACGGCACACCTCGCGAACACACGAAGCGTTTCCGTCTGCACTATCAGCAATGATTCTTAACAACGACCACCCAGCTCAATTTGGAAACAGTGCATCAGCCGTTGGATTCGGCGCTAGCTTACTGTCGGCAATCCAGATCGCTGAAAATGCGCAAAGCGATGCTGGTACGCCGCGCAGTCTGTTGGCCTCCCAGGATACTCGGCAGGGTACGCTATCTCCATCAGCGAACACGGAGAAGAAAAGCTTGTCGTCTTCATTCGTCAAGCTCAAGATCAAGCAAAAATCGCGACCGAAAGTGCAAGCACCAAGTGAATTCCAGCCAGCTTCGCCGCCTACTGCAAAAGAAAGTGTCCAGTCTCGATCTCCTACGGTGGCTCGATTTGCTCACGCTATCCCGAAGTTTTTCGGAACTGACAGTCCACACCACCATTTCGGCACCATTTCCAGTGGGCCGAGGAGTAGCCCGTCAACTGCTGCAACCCAGGCTGTGCTCTCTGTATCCGCTGGCCCAGGAGTCACAAATCAAGATCCAACATCGTTTGCGCCACTGCCCAATGCGGCGCCAATGCCGAGCATGCCACCGAACCTTCTTAACTCCACCCTTGGGGCGCACCCATCGCCTGGTACGCATATCTTCCGTGATTTATGGCACCAGCTCAGCAAACCGGATGATGAAGACTCGACGGACACCATGGAGGACAGCAACAGTCTATCTGATTTCGACTGGACAGATTCAGACTACGACACACTCGACGACACGAGTCTCCTGCTGCTGCGAGCTGGCCCGACAATCCGGTTACCTCATATCGCCACAGACATGCAAGCAGCCAGTTCGCTTAGTGTGGGTGCTGGACACCCGTCATCCACAGCTATTGACCCGGCCTATACACTGCCATCGTGGTGGTCTTCGGTGCGTTTTTGCGTTGGACTGATGACATAGCTGCGATATTCACATGACCTGACGGTTGCTTTCTTATTGTGACAGGTGGAGATTGGGGCTGCCGCTGGCCGCGATGGTGAAGCCGTATCGAGCGACGACATCTTTTCACTAGGGTGTCTGATTGCTGAGATCTACACTGGAACGCCTTTGTTTTCGACGGAGTCAGTTGATGAGTATTGCCGATCGTTTCTGGAACGAACGACAGTTGCGGCGGCACCTCTGTCGCTGTGGAGAAGCTGCGCTGTCGTTGGCGGGAAGCTTCGATCAATTCCAATCGACATCAAGGTATTGTCCGCGGTGATTCTACTCTACTGTCAGCCGTGACTGAGTCTAATCGCGTGATGGGCAGGATATGGTGCTCGACTTCATCCACCCGCACTCACTACATCGGATTCAAGCATGGGAGACACGATATTCAGGGAAGAGAGACTCAGTTCATTCTCACATGCTCGCCTTTTCTCCAAGCGGGTATGCTCCGAGCGACTCGCCTGTCTTCCCCAGAGGCTTTCAGTTGCTGTATCGGTATCTCTCCGACTTCCACCAAGTCGCCCGTTGGTCTGATCGGCTTCGAGCGGCTCGCAAGTATCTTCCTGATTTGATACGACTTCCCGACGGCGCATTTCGGGTCGCGCTGCCCTCACTGCTGAGCTTTTTCAAGGCGACAACGGAAAGTGATGACTGCTTGGTTCAGAGATGTGCTGCGGTTGTGTTTTTTCTCGGCAGTTTGACTGAACGTCTTGGAAGTACAACCGTGAAGCTCGAGTTGCTCGACGATATCGTACATTTGTACGAGTCATCCAAGCTTTCTCACATCGTCAAGCTCAGTCTGGCTACCCCGGAGGTGCTCAAAGCAATCGTGTCGGCTTTCGGACCGGTGAGTTTTCTTCAACTTGTGTTCCCCATCATTGCCGAATGGCTGTCTTCACCACCAATACATCGCCATCAAGAAGACAACGCTGATGGCGACGATCAACCGGTGAGGCGAGTCGTCTTATTTGCAGCGGAAGCAACGAGTATGCTTGCAGTGTCGTGCGGGGAGCTGGCCTCGTCCGACATTTTGGGTCCAGCAATGACTGTGAAGTATATTCTCCCGGCACTTCTACCTTCGCTTGGTAAGGTGCAACCAAAGTGGTCGCGTCTAACAAGAGAGCGCTCTCTCATTCGTCAAGACTCGCGATCGGCGTCTGGAACAATCGGGGCTCGAGCAGCTTTTGGTGGCAAAAATGGCGACGGAATCCACGTCGCGTATGCGCTGAAGCAAGTTCTGTACGAGAACCATCACATTGCGGATGCTGTTCTTCTAGTTTGTCGCGAGCTGCCTGCACCAATCGTGGCCGAAATTGTGCTCTCGCACCTTTGCGGGGTTGTTCCGCGGCTTCTCGAAGTATCTGAAGGAGTGAGTTCGGCCAGGATCGAGGGACCACCGGTGAGTATTTGTTTATTCATCAAGGATATGAAGAGGTGCGGAGGCTCACGAAATTGCCGGTTGCTTCAGGATGATTTGGCGCGTGAGGTCTACGTCACTCTTCGCGTTCTCCGCCATGTGATCCGGTCTGTGAACGAGCAAACTGTCACTCGAGAGATACTGGAGAAGCGCGGTGACGTCCTCGTCGACCTGCTCAACCGCATTCAACCTCCTTTTCTGCACCCCCGAACCGCCGACGCTGTATTGAGTTCCATCAGCGACACAGCAAATTTCACCGATGAACGCCCCCCACTTGTCAGACACAGTTCCGCCCCTGCATCTGTCTCGGCTCGACGTTCGCGACAGATTGTCGACCATTTGATGATGCTTCAAAGTGAAAAATCGCAGGATCTCCGGGGGTTTTCCGCGGTCGGTGTTGCTCGCACGATTACGGGAGCGCTACAGAAAGCCGGCCCTGAAGTTGCAGCGAGTGCTACCGGTATCATCCAGGCCATCAACGCATTTCTGGTTCGTTGCGCTGCGATTTACTCGGAGCTCGAAGTGACCGATTTCCAATGGCGAATGGCAAGCGAGGTGGTGTCCGAGTTTTGCTCGCCTCTTCGGGCTCTGTTCGGGTCGGAAGGGTTTGGCAGACTGTTCTCGAGTGTCCAAGCCAGCTCTGTGTTACAGCTGCTGATGCTGCCCAGTGCTGTGCCCCATGTCTCGGATGGCAAAGCTCGCGCGAAGGAGTCGAGACCATTGCTCCGCAAGCCAAGCACGACGGTCACCGCCGATGGGAACGGCGAAAGCATCCACGAGAACCACAATGACGTAGCGTTGCTGACAAAGAGTTTCCCCGAGCTCCTCCAGTTCGCGTACCGGTCCTCGCGACTGAACGGGATCAAGACCGCGAGCTTCCTTCACGTGTCGCTACGTTCTGGTAGTGCGTGGAACCAAGACCTGAATGAGGAGATCTTTCTCGTCCAAGAGGAGCGGAAAAAGCGGCGTGCGACGAGTACCTCGGGCAAAGGCGGTGGTATTTCGGCGTGGCTTCGCCCTCGCGTGGCCGGCTACTTCATGGGTCGTCGAGAAGAAGCTGCCTCCATGGCATTGTTGCAGTCCACGGTGGCGGCTCAGGATGTCAACATTGGCCGGAGCTGGGCGTTACGTGGGGAAGTTCGGCACAATATGCGGGCCCATTCGAGCGCCACGCGCTCCATTTGTGTCGACCAGGATGAGACAATGGCTATCTCGGCGAGTAAGAACGGATCGTGTCGAGTGTGGAGCCTAGCCAGCTACCCCAGCCTCGCAGTTTGCACAGTGCATGTCGATTCGACCAGTCTGAACTTTGCCCGGAGCCTTGACGGCGGCACGCACGCTGTTGCGGTGAGCTCGACAGAAGTCCACGTGTGGGATCTCCGCACAAGCCACGTGATGTACAAGATCCCGTTTGGCCAGGACGCCGTCACATCGTGCACACCGCTGCGCCGGCTTCCGTACAGGCACTTCAACGACTTCTGCCAGCCAGGCCGTGTATTCAGACCACAGGAAGCGTCGACAATACAAGGGAATGCCGACTTTGTCGTGAGCAGCGTGCGGAAGCTGTTCCTCATCGACGGCCGTGCCGCCCCTCGCGTCGTCGCTGACTGGCGTGTCGACGCGCGGGACTCGACGTATATCACGGCGACGGCACTCGTGACGACGCCTCGGAATGCCGTCGGAGTGGTCGCGTCGGGTACAGCCTCTGGCCAAGTCTTTCTCACAGACAAACGCATGGGGAGGTGTGTCGCGCAATGGCACGCTCTTGATGGTCGCGTCGTCAAGATCACGCAGTACGCTCCTTCCTACATCCTCGTCGTCGGTGGCGACCGCGAGGCGCGTGTGTGGAACGTCGCGAACGAGCAGAACCCGAGTCTCCGCATGATCGTGGCCAATGTGCCCGAGGGGACGCGCGACTCGCAGGTCAGCGTGCAGGCGTACGCGGACGCCGTCGTGATGTACGTCGCCTGCTCGGCCAAGATCTACTGCACACGGCTCATCCACGACAACAGCCCAGAGGCCAAGCAGTCGGATATCATGACCGTGCGACTCGAGTCGTGGAGCCTCCTCGACAACGTGAGCAGCGCGAGCGGGGCGGCACCGATCAGCAGCAACAGCCGAGGAGGCCCCAGCGCGAGCGGCTCACCGGAGCGGAACCGACTGCACCGCACCAAGATGTCTGCCCAGAGCATCGCCGTGCTGCCTCTGCGGCAAGTGGCGCTGGTCGGTGGCGACGACGGGTCGCTCCGCACGTGCGTGTAAAGCGAATTACGAGCGCGAACGCAATGGGTACACTGGACGAGAAAGAGGTGCGTGGGTGGTCGAACGGCAACAGATGTAGCCATGTGAAAAGGACAGTGGGCGACTAAAAGTGTTCCTCCCACAAGGGGAGAGTATCAGAAATTGGGACTGGCCAGTGGCCGAGTCCACGAGGTTTGGAGTAGTTTTCAACTAGCAAAAACGACGCATCAGCAAAGCTTCACACGCAATCGTATTGCCCCAAGCGCAAAGATAGAATATAGCGGGTCACTCGGCCATGACTATATACGCCTGGTCTCCCCGTACGGAGGAGTATTCGATCGGAGCCCCAGATGACACTGTTTCTCAAAGTAGTGACATATATCGACAATCCCGACATGTCGAGATTGGGTTCGGGGAGAGTTTTAGACACCATTGTGGTGGTCCTCTCCTCCGTGCGGTGGAGCTGCTGGCAAGACACGAGAGAATTCTGAGGCGACAATGGACGGACCAACGGGAACTGCGAAGATCGTCGCCTCGGCGGTGAGTGCGCGCGCGCGGCGGCCGCCTCGCCGCACTAGGTGTCTCATGAATGGAGGGGAAGAGCTGATTGTGCTGTTTATCTCCAGGGCACTGGCGCTTTCTTTGGCGCGGCCGCGGGTTGTGTGGAGTCGGTGTGGTCGATCCCCAAGCTCGGTAAGCGCCGCTGAACTTAGTTGGCTGTTCGTCCTCGGGAATGGCTTGCTTATAAGGACTTACTGGCGTGTTCTTGTTTAGGCGGTAAGCTGCCAAAGTTCGCCACTCAGGTGAAGCACGTCGGTGCGCGTGCGGTATGTTGAGCGGTCGCCTCGTCGGAATCTTGCACTGGCTTCAGGACTCACATGGTCACCTTGACTATGGTGTTCAGCTCGTCTTCGCCACGGTCGCCGGTCTGTACGCGACTACGGAGTACACTGCCGAGAGCATCCGCCAGAAGAGCAGCCCGGTGAACGCCGCCCTCGGTGGCGCCGTCGCTGGTGTTGTGCCCGGTATCCTCGCCAAGAACGCGCGTGTCGGCGCCGCGTCGAGTGTTGTTGCCGCTGCCGCCATGGCCGCTGCCACGTACTGGTACGGTGATCCTTCTATTTGTGTGCTCAAAATGGATACGTCGCTGACGGTGAGTTGTCCCCGCAGGGAGGAGTCGTCGGTGAGCCCGTTCGAGAAGTACGCCGCGGCGCGCGCGGCCGAGCGATCCTAATCAATTAACCATCAAGAAAGAGACGCTGCATGGCTACCCGAAGGAGAACAGCGAGGAGATTTGACTCAGTAGACGTCATGCTTCGATGGAGGAAAGCACCGTGTTTCTCAGTTTAGTCGCGCTCTTCGTCCGTGAAAATTCCTACGTGATGGGCGACAGACTCGCGCAGTTCGAACCATAGAAGCCGTCATAGCACGCACACACGCCACTGGAGTAGTCACATTTCCCCTGGTTCGAGCAATCGACGTGGCATTTGTTCCCAGGATCTCCGACGCCGAAGCCGCCATCGGCCGTCTTGCCGCCGCAGTCCGTCTCGTCGACAGTTGTGAGCGGGTCGTCGCCGCTTGGACACCGCACTACAGTCACGTTTTCGGATGTGAGGCCTCGGGCAGTCCATCAGCGCTCGCCGTATTGCGCGCAGCGTACTCTGCGAGCAGTCGTAGCCAAACCATTCCGACTTTTGTCGTTGACCCGATGCCAAGCCGACGTCCCACGACGAGTCACAAACACACCCAAACACTCGGTCCTGGTCCCATGTCGTCGTGTCCTAGAGTGCCGCGACAGCGCCGCTGTTGGGCGACCGGTCTGAGCATGCATTTGATGAAGAAACCACCACGCACCTCTGCGCCAAAGTACGTGGTCGCCAGGGAAAGTGGGAGCGCGTCCAGCAGAGCTGCCATCTCTCGCATGCTCATACACTGGCCATGGCCCGAGCACGCATTCGGGCACGACGCTAAACACTCACGGCAAAACACAGTCAGACACAGACGGAGAAAAGCAGGCGCCATCCACCATTACCACACACCGCGCTGGCAGGCCTCTCCTTCGAACCCAGCAAAGCACCTGCACTGTCCCGATCCGCGGTCGCATGCGCCGGCGTCCGAACACTCGGCTCGCGCATGGGCCGTCGTGACGTCCGACGGGAGCCCGCCCCACGATGGGCCGGACGGACACGTGCCTGATGGGCAAGCGCCAAGACACACGCATAAGCGACCCCTAAGCACCCGCGCATCCTGTGTGTAATCATAGAAGCGGGAGGGGCCCATGCTTCTGGTCACCTACGCATGGAGCAGTCCGGAGAAGTGTATAGTGCAACATCTGTCGCGGCGCCGTACCCTTCAAAGCACTCGCACGTCTTGGAGGCGGTGTTGCAGCGGCCGTGGCCGTTGCAGTTGCCCAGCGTCGCGCAGAGATTGCCTGTGGGCACGCCCGACTGCGCGGCGACGTGCGCCATCGACATTACCGCTGTAACCAGCGTCGCCACAGCCGCCAGCGCGAGCAGCGCGCCATTCGACTTTCCGTGGGGCTTCCCCATTCGCGTCAACCCACATGCTGGCACGAGGTGAGATCTGTCGCAAAGCGTGACGCTTCGCGGATGTGAAGTAGCACCCTGTTTTGAGCAATTGGTGCTGTGATAGTAGCCACATGGAGGGGTGTTATGTGCCCACTGGTCGGGTCGTAGGGTTGGCGTCTCTTCCCGCCCACAGCTGGAGCCAAAGATTTCTCTTCAACACACACCCTTCCCCTGACAGTACGGCCAACGGCCGGCACAAGCAGTGTGCGGTCAGCCAGCCTGGCCAAACGCGGAAAGCGGGGCGCCGACCAACAAAGCAGGAGGGGAAACCGAGCGCGGCTTTCACGGCGCTAGCGACGCGACAAGGGCCATACGCGCAGACGAAGCGGCGCGAGAGCAAGCGCGCGCGTCTGGGATCTCATCGCTCGCAAGCGCGGCGTCGATTGGAGGTCTACGGCGCGAGAAACGAGCGGATTGGAGAAGAAACACGCGCGTGCACATTTTGCCGTCGAAGCAGAGAGGAAGAAACATTCGCGAGAAAGGCAACGCGTATGGACGAGGACAACGAAAGCGAGATTCCGTTGCAGGGCAACGTCGTCGAGCTCGCGGACGTGGCGTCGCTGCCGTCGTCTCCCACGGCGGCGCAGGCTGATGTGACGGTTGAGCTGCCCTACATCTCGCCGAGCCGATCGCTGGCGATCCAGGCCAAGCGGGCCTTGCTGGTGCGCAATGCACTGGTTGCATCTAACGGTAAGGTGTCGCTGATGAAGATGCGCTGCAGAACCAAGAATGAGCGTACTGAGTCTCGGTGGTGTGGCAGTGATCGCGTGTACCGTGGAGTCTCTCGTGCAAGTCGTGCAGGAGAACGTCCGAGAAGGAGGGAAACAGGTCGAGCTCGACGAGTACATGGAGATGCTGCGGCTTCTACCGGAGATTCGCGGCAGTGAGGCGTTTCACCCCCTTGAAGGTGCCCTGGGGCGTATGTATAGGTCATTTCAGGCGGCAGAGAAGCTTGACCTCGTACAGGTGCGATAGATACCAGAGTGATGAATTCCTGTCATCTGTAGACTGATAGGTTGGTATTGCGGTGTGCATCTAGGTCGGGATCGGGTCCCTGCTGCTTGTCGGGGGAAGTGCGAAGGAGAAAGTCTATGCGGCTGTCCATTTGTCATCTGGTGCCGTCAATCAGGAAGACGCAGCGAAGGAGACCTCGACGAAGGCGGCAACCGAACTTGCACTTCTATGCTTGCTACTCGCAGTGTCTGCGTTGTTCGACGATGCCGATGCGAGTGAGCAGGAACTGCTCGACACGGCACAGATCTTGGTGACTTCGACTGGTGAAACTGTGGCGCGAATGTGGATCGCTAACGAGCTGCATGAGGACGACGAAATCAATGTGGACGCAGCCTGGGAATGGCTTGATGAGCGAGCAAACAAGTCGATCGGGTGGATCAAGTTGGTGGACCACTCCAAGTGGCCGGTCACGAAGCGTCTGACAGCGCCTACTTCATCGGGTGCGCTCTCTCCCTCAAAGTTCCAGTCAAGCTCAACCGGGGCTTCATTTAGCGAAGGCCCACCACCATTATCCGAGGCACCGACAACTGATGGTGGGAGTCAGCAAGGATTAAGCTTCCGATTCTCTGGCGTGGATGGTGGTGTGATGGTGATCGGTGAAGAAGAGGCTGAGGTGCTGTTCAACTTGCTCATGCAGTCCGCGCTCACGAAGGTTCACACTCAAACAATGTACGATACCTTCGTACAGCACACGGGGGATGGTCTGCTCGAAGAAGAGACGTTTCTTGAAGCTATCGAAGAGCTGTTGAGTATGACGAACGCAACCCACATGATGCAAGACAGCGACTTCCTCGACACGATGCTGATCATCTTCAGGTGCTTCTTGCCGGAAAAATGCGCGAAGGTAGATGCCTTCGAGATTGCTGCTGGCTTTAGCCTCTTCGCGTGGGGATCGAAGAGCGACAAGTTGGGCTCAGCGTTTCACTACTTTGACGTGGACAGCAAGGGATTCCTGAATCGACAACAACTATGGAGATTCTTGCGATCGGTGCTCATCACGCTTCTGTATCTCTCGCCACCACTCGAGAACATCATTAAGCGGTACGGCTCGATCGCCGAACTGGTCGACACAGGCGAACAAGAAATCATGGAGAACATCATTGAAGGCATGGACGAGGATGACGAGAGAAGCGACAGCGCAAAAGAAATCGGTGCGTCTCCTGGTGTGTACACGTTCGAGGAGTTTGGGGACTGGTACAATGGCGGAGGGCACAGAGGCATGAGCTGGCTTGAGCTTCTTGACCTACGGAAGTGGATCTACGTGTCGCCCAACTTCGATCTCGAAGAACTGGACGTCACCCCCGTCGATCCAGTCATTGCAAGCAACAACTACTACACAGCTCAGAATATTCAAGTTGACGTCGACTCAAACAACTCCGTTGGCCACGAACACGACCCGCGACTTGGATTTCCCCATGCAATCGAAGAAGAGGACGATGAGGATGGAGAAAACGATGAAAACGAAGATGGGAATGCTATCTTCGCGCACTCTCACTCGTCATATTCGTCAGCAACTACCGGGCCATCGAGAAACGGAAGCTTGAACAACACATTGCCAGCCATACTGCTAAAGGACGAAATCGTGCTGGAATTCGACCTCGCCTTCGACAACGAAGACGACTCGACAGTGGAGATTCCACTCAGGACGCTCAGTTTTTCTAACGGTGATCTGATCCGCTACTTCGAGCTGCAACGTGTGATGAAGCTCCACGAGATCGATTTGTTCGAGCTCTTTGATGTGTTCGAGCCGCACATGGATGGGTCGTCGACGGCGTGGATGGAGAAGAGCACATTTGACGAGTGTATCAAAGAGTTGCTCCCAGCTGACATTGCTGCAGAGGTGGCATCTGCATTTGGTGCCAACCCGAACTCCCGTGTCCCGCCTCCTAGTATTGGGCAGTCCCAAGACTTCAAGATGATTGCAGACTCTTTGACTCGGCTGTTCTTCGCATTCAATCGAGGCGGTACTGGAAAGATTGACCTCGTCGAGTTCGTCTCTGCGTTCACGATCTTTTGTGATGGCTCGAAAAGTGAAAAGCTGGCGTTCGCATATCGACTGTTCGATGCTGACCAAGATGGTGCGCTGACTCGTCGTGAGATGTGGAAATATCTGCGGTCATTTTTGACGATGCTACTTGCACTTGGCAATGCGTCGGAGTTATCTGCCGAAGCAATCGCGAGCGTTGCGGATGCAACAGCCATCGCGATCGCTGATGCTATCTTCAAGGATACGAACAAAACATTCAGCGTCCGTCATGCACCATCGTTTCCCCGACCAAGCCATCGATTCAGCATCGACACTCCCGAGTCAGCGGATACCGTGGTTGCTAGCCGGAATGAGCAACTGCGACGCGGACAGTACTACCATCGTGGTTCCTTACCGAACGTGAATACTCTCAGCGTTGGGGGGGCTGGAGCCAATACTGCAGGCCCAGGTGCTGGGAGTGCTTTCATTCGAGGTGGTGTCGTCTCGTTTGACGAATTCGGGCAGTGGTACGGTACCAACGGCTTCAACATTATTGCTTGGATCGAGCTTCTCGACGTCAAAAAGTGGCCTCGAGTCAACGACGAAGTAACTGACGCAGTGCTTCGGTACATTGGCCAGCAGCAGGAAGCAATTGCGCTACGTGTACCTGACAACGCCCCCAGTTCAGGATCAACGGGTTTCACAGCGTCGTCGAATGGTAGCCACGACGGAGGCCGATCTTCCTCCATGGAGGCTGAATACTCCCCCGAGGACATGACCCCATTGAACACCGCTGAGTTGCTTACCAACGACGAGAATCGAAATGGCCACTCAGTGGTATCAAGCGTTGCTGGTGTGGGTGACTTGATCACGTCGCCCGCGTCTGGAACATCATCCACCAGAGATCTTTCGTCTGTCGCACTGCAATTCAAGCTGACAAGTTTCGACAACACGGCGCTGCGAATTCGTTTGAAGGATGTCGCTATCGTCTACACGATTGCAGAGCGGATGGGGCTCCGAGCTCATGCGTGCGAAGCTCTGCTGAATATGTTCAATCAGCACGGGACGGGACGATCGTTGACCAAGGTGGGATATCTAAAGACCATGCGCGATCTTGTTCCTCGCGAGGAGCTATCAAACGAAGATCAGGAGTTTCTTTCATTCCACTTGCTTCGCATCTTCGCGCTCTTTGAAGCTGAGAGCGTTCTCGATGATGATGAAGATGATGGAGAAGAAGAAAATGAGGACGCTCGAGCTAGTGGTGAGACAGGATCGACCCGTGGAAGTGCTGAGATTCGAAGGACAAGCTCAGTAGAGAAGCTCCAGCTTGCTGCTGGTATGAGCATTTTTTGTGGCGGTTCCAAGAGTGCGAAGCTCGGGGTTCTGTTTAAGTTGTTCGACACTCACGGTGATGGATACGTGTCTCGGCGGCAAATGTTCGAGCTGCTGAAGTCCGTATTGGTCGTGCTCTTCGCGTTCTCGAGCTTCAACGCGAACAAGGCACACGCGAACGATACGACTGTGAATACGTGGAGCACAAATTCCGCCGCAGAACGAACGGCAGGTGCCGTCATCTCGAAGCTGTTTATCGAGGCGAAGTGTCGTCACGACGATGTGATCACCCTTCCTGAGTTCGCAACCTGGTATGCAAACGGTGGGTATGTGGACTGCCCGTGGCTTGAATTGTTGGACCTCACGAAGTGGCCCGCGAAGGAAGCCTTCGAGGCTAGCAAGAAAGAGAAACCGCTCATTTACGCATTCGACATGCTTGAAGAAGGTAACCTTCTCCACTTCACGGAAAGCGATATCTCGACGTATCTGTTCATGCTTCGTTCAACGAAGCTGAGTGAGCTGAACGTGAGCAAGCTCTACGATGCACTCTTGGCTTACGCGACTCCGTCAGCAGAAGAAGTGTTGAAGATGTCTCGAGCCCAGCAGAGTCAGAACGGTGCTCAGTCGTACTCGTACGCGGCGGTGGAAGAGGACGAAGGGGCTTATCTTGTGCTCTCGCGGAGTAGCTTCTACGAGTGCATTCGAAGTCTCGTTCCGAAGGAGGAAATGTCCGAAAAAGCCCAACAAACATCGTCGAAGCTCCTGTCGAGATTATTCAACGTGTTCGATCGGAAGCGAGTTGGTCGAGTGAACGCTCTGGAGCTGGCTTGTGGCTTGAGCATCCTGGGCAAGGGGTCCAAGAGCCAGAAGCTTTCCATGGCATTCGAATTCATCACGAAGATGAGGCAGCAGAGGCACCGGTCACTTAGCAACTACGCCACTGCAAGTATGGGAGGGTTCAATGTTGGCACGGGTCTCGGTGGCATGGGCGGAGTCAACAGCGTGTCAACTGGAGGCGTAGCACTTGGCTGGGCCACCAGTGCCCGTGGAGCTATGTCGACGTCGACGGGGCTTCGGAGATCCATGCAGCAGAACGAGGTGAACGCACTGCCACATTCAGTGCTGTTCATTTACCTGCGCTCGTTCCTGCTCGCGTTGATGGCTCTCAGCGACGGAACCTACCGACTTGGGCTTGAAAAGATGTACGCCGAAGCAGACGACTTCATCGAAGAGGCAATCGGAGATTTGATGACAGAAGTCGCAGCAAACGGAAATATTGCAGTCGGCGGTGGCGGGTACGCCGGGTACGGAACTGCTCGATCACGAGCTCGTGTGACATTTGAGCAATTCGGTGAATGGTACAACGCCGGCGGCCACGAGCTCATCTCTTGGGTGGAACTCCTCGACATAGTCAAGTGGGTGCAGCAGCAGGAGCAACAAGAGCAGTCGGTCACAATGAGTCGAGCCGCGAACAGTACCTACAGAAGCGCACGTATGGCCTCTCAACGCCATGCAGCCTCTGCTCGATTAGTGGAACCTGTGAGAACGAGTCCGAAGCCTCGAACTACGCAGAAGAAGCAGATTCGACAAAGCGACATCGTGTCATCGACATACCACAGCATTCGCTCTCGTGGACGGCAACAGAAGCAGCCGATGTCGACGCACCGAGAATCAGCTAGTGCCATCAGCTTGTCGTCCGACGGCCCGATCATGGTCTTCGCTATCAGCGAGGAGTCTGCTGAGCTTCAATTCTTCAATGATGACGTGAATCGACTCAAGGCATTTCTACGAGAGACTAAGCTGCACCGGGAATCTCCGCGCGACGTTTGCAGCGCGATGCTGGCGGTGCTTGATATCGGGAACGAAATGACCGCCGTTGAGGTGTCGCGTCGCTCCTTCATCGTTGCAGTGCAAACCGTATGCGCTAATCGTGCTGGCTCAGATGGTGCACTTAGCGAAGAGTCGATGGACCTCATCCATTCGGTGCTGGAAGTGTACGTGAACGTGCCCACCTCTGCAAACGGACACGCACACCCTGCGACTGGCAACAGTGATTTCGACGACGAAGATGAACACGCCAACGATCCTATCGACGTCGCGTCAGCGATCGCTGGCCTGTTTGTCGTCTGCAGCGGTACGTTGGTGGATAAACTCAAGTGCGGCGCCCGGCTCTTCGACAGATCGCTGCCGGACCATGGCGTCGACACAACGATGGAGACTCTGAAGGCATGCCTCACGTGTATGCTCATGGCTTTCTACGGCATGAGCTGCTCGCTGAGTGGGGAAGTGGTGCGCTACTCGGCTCAGCTCGGTGCCGACCAAGTGCTCCGCGATTTCGCGGGCATGCTCAACGCTGATGACGACGCGGCAAGTCCTTCCAAGCGCAACAAGGGCCCTCCGCTCGATCTCACGGCCCAAGTCTCGCTCAAAGACTTTAGCGACTGGTTTGGCGAGTCCGGGTACCCGTCACACCCGTGGCTCGAGCTCACGGAGCTGCAGCACTGGCCTGCAGCGATCGACATCTCTGGCTCGTTGGATAGCTCGACGGCCATGTAAGTTCGCCCCCACGACCACGCTCATTCGAGAGCGCGGGACTCGCTTCCGTAGCAAATAGCACAGCATACATTTCCCTCCGAGCAGTTCTCTCACTCTCGCTCAGCTTTGCTTTTCCTTCGGAGACTCCGTCTTCGGGTCCGAGTCTCCATACAGCAGCAGCCCCATGCCCACGAGGATGATCGTCGCGCCGACGAACCACTGCATCGGCAGCCCTTCGTCAAAGAGCAGCCAGCCGCCTGCCGCCTGCAAAGACACAGACCACGTGAGTCACCAGAGCTTACTGCATCATGGACAATACGAAAACCCACCGAGAGCATGAAGTTAACCGCCGCCGAGGTGACCGTCGCGGTCAGCGAGTCGGTCTCATGGAGGCCCTTGACGAAGAAGCTCAGCATAAGCCCGTTGGTTGCGAGCATGAGCCCGATGAACGCGACGCGGCATAGCGATTGGATCTGCCGCACAGCCAACAAATAGACTCAGCCCAATGAGTGGTGGTGGATGGCCACCAGAGGTTCGTACCCAGACGCAGGATTCGCTGGACACGGAGGACGCGCGGCATGCTGAGCCGATCGCGTGAAGGATTCCCGTGTGCGCATCGGCGCCCAGCTTCCCGAGCATGCCGGCGCACGCCGCGAGCGATCCAGCGACGGCGCTGCATATAAAAGATGTGGAGCACACGTCAAGAGAACCAGCTAACAGGAGCGGGGTTCCATTCCATCCGCCTCCACGCACGGGCACCTACCTGTACTTCATCTTTGGCGAGGCTTTTCCTAAGTTGTGTTGGCGTCAACTCAGAAAATGGAGTATCAGATACAGCATGGGGGCTCTTATTCAGGTTGGTATGTCATTACAGTATGCCGTGTCCATTTCCAAACCGTTTCTAAACAGAGCAGAATGATGGTCTACCCCTGCCTTCAACTCGCGCGTCCGATTTGCTGTGCCACACGGGCATGGCGAATGCCGCCCCCCCTCCCCCCGTTGCCGCGTGGAGGCTGCCACCCGCAGAGCCACGAGCCGTGGGCAGCATGGAGGAGCGCACCGTCTCAGGCTTCCACTTGGTGTGCGCCAAGTGTGCCAACCGGTGCGCTGTGGACGCCAAGTTCTGCGCGAAATGCGGCACCAAGGTGCGCCGCTTTTTTCCCGACCCCTGGCGTGGATGAGCCTCCACTCACGCCTGTAGTTGATCTCCCCCAACGGTATAGCTCACTCAGAACGCGTTTGGGGCGATGCGCACCAAGCTGCCGTCGCTCGATATGCTACCGTACGCGCCTCACTAGTGCTGTGTGTTCTCTCTCTCTCTCGTCTGTCTCCGGCATTGAGTCGCTCTGTTTCTCTAGTCCGTCGACAGCCTCTTCGCTGACCACGCCAGCACCGAAGAGGCCAACGATTTCGCACGCATCGCAAGCGCACATCTCCGTTCCTAGCATCCGCAAGAAGCGCTCGCTGCCGCAGACCAAGAAGCCCGTGCGGATCGCAAAGCTGGCGCTCGACACGCCGTCGTCTCCTTCGCAGCACCTTGCGGCCGCGTACGAGAGAGCCGAGCAGCCTTCACAGATAGAGGAGACGGAGGAATTGAGACTCAAGATCTGGATGGTGTCGACGCGGCGGCTGTTTGAGAGTGTGCTGGTGCGCGGGCGGAGAAGCGAGTGCTCACCCTTGAGTCGCCACTGACACCCAGCCGCTGTCTGTAGGCGTTGAAGCGACGACTGGACCGACCAGAGCTCGAGGTGTGCTGCGCTCCACTGGTAGCGACCAATGGTGGCCATCGAGTGACCACCCTTGTGCTTGTGTGCGTAGGCGTTGGACGGCGCTCGATTCGAGTCCATCGACAGCGTGATCCACGGGCTGCAGCACGATCTCGACACGCTCGACCCCTCTTTCGCACTGTGCGTTCGCGGCATTTTCTACCACGTAAGTTGGTGGCACGACTGACAATGGCCGTGCGTCGTGGCGTTAGAGACCGCAATCTTCAGGCCAAGTGCGTGGCCATGCTCACCAAGCTCAAGACGCTGCACCGCGCGACTCAGGACCGACTCTCGGCATCCATCGACTCGCTCGAGACGGCACAGACACTCGAAGACCGCTCGACGCCGACTGCGGACAACTGTGAGCACGGCATCCGGGACGCAGAGGTCGTGATCCGCGGCCCGGACGGCAAGAAGATGTTCTTCAAGGCACGCCGCCGCCCACCCACGCGGTCACCATCGCCGGAAGAGGAGTCACATCCCAGGCAAACACCCTTCCAGCAGGTGCACGTCTCGGCATTGATCACACCCCGCGCACCACCGACTACGGGGGCGCGCGCTGCTACTGATCCCTGCAAGGGAGGCGATATTAGCACGTGCACTGCGAGGTCTGAGCCAGAGCGCCGCACGACAGCGCAGTTTATTCGCTCGCGGTGGCCCGAGCTGCTGCTCTTCCGCGTCGCGCGTGTCGATGGCCGCGCGGTGCTGCTTCGTCTCCAAGAAAACGATGGCCTCAACCAGCTCGTGATCGACGTGTACCGACCGCTGACGAGCGCCGCCGTCGTGGTCACCATCCCCCACGAATGGTTGTCATTCATTTTGCCAGCGTCCGTGGCGTGGTACCGAGTCTCCGAAGTCAGTGATGAGGTGACCCTTGTGTCGATTCAACGAGCAAGTGTGCTCACACGACTCGCTTGGTTTCTGTGGCTGCAGGTGCGACGCTACAAGGCCGTGGAGGCCCACTGGGGTCGGTGCTTTGACCACGTCGTGCGATGTCTCAAGTGGCAGGTGAGTCTTGTGGTCCGGCCCCGACGCGTGCCTCGTGTTCAGAGACGTACTAACTTGTGCAACAGCCGGGCAACGGCGTCCAAGTCTGCTTCCCCATCCAGTTTCGCCAGGCGCGGATGTTCACGTTCCGCTCGTTCGCGGTCTTCTACGGGCTCTTGAGCATACAGCTGCTGCCGGCGGAGTACACACTATGGATCTCGTTTCTCAATGCTCACACGGGCCAGCGAGTGGCGCTGTCCCTTCCTGAGCGGGAGATCACGCGGTGTCTCGGTGGCGATTCGTATCGAGAACGGATGGTCGGTGCGACGACGCGGAAGACGTTGTACGCGCAGGTCTGCGAGAGGCTCTACTTTGAGTACACGTCGCGAGGCTTCGAGCTGCTGTTCCCAGGGGTGAAGCCAAAAGGCGTGGTCCGTCGCCATCCACTGGAGGCGACCATCGTGCTGCATGGCGCAAGCCAGCTTGAGCAGGAGCGGCGAGAATGCCAAGCACTAATGTCGCAGTGCATACGCCAAGTCGTGGTGCTCGCGAGGCGTCGACTCGAGCTGTACCACGATCGGGCTCGCCGACAGAAGAAGCAGAAGCAAGAAGCCGCTGTCAGGAAGATCCAGGCACGCACGCGAGGTCTGGTCGCCAAGAAGAAGATGCGCCACCAGCGCGAGGAGCAACGCCGCACGAGCCGCATCCAGGACCTCGCGGCTGTTCTCATCCAGCAGAAGTTTCGCCGGCGGCGCGAGGCCGAGCGCCAGCGGCACGCGCGCGCGTTGCAACTTCGCGAGACTAGTGGCCTGCGGTTCCGGCTGGCATGTCGCATTAGCGCCACATTCGTACTGGCCGCTGTGACGCTGGACGAGATCGACGCCGCCGCCAACGCCTTCGACTGCAGCGTGCGCGTCGTCCACCCGTCGACGTTCCAGGCGGCGCAGCTGCGCGTCGCGTACGGCGACCTGCTTCGGCTCACGGGGAGGAGCTGTCTCCACGGTTGGGCGCGCAGCGCCGTCGTGGAGACGCTGCTCACGCGCCATCTCGACGTGTTCCGATCGGTGAAGCACGACGTGCTCGTGCTCGCATTACGGAATGTAGCCATTTGAACAGCTCATAGTGAACACATGATGACGCGATCTTGTAGTGACATCTAATACGTCACTATCAAAAGGGACCTCGGTCCAAATCCAACTGTCCGCTTGATTGGTCCGTTCATCGTGATGCGAAGTCCACACGTGACCTGATTGGCTGGCGATGTCAGTCCGTTTCGCAACCGTTTCGTTAATACAAACACCAAGTAAAAACAGAGTCTCCCCCGCGCGAGTGACGGCTGTCTCCAGGATCTGTGACGTGATACACACTCGCCACGAGGAGCTCCTCGGAACAAACTCCGCAGACGAACGATCCTTTCTTCCTTTCGTGTTATACTCGCCAGTCTCCATCCGCCCACCCTCCCCATCCCACGTCAAGACCAGCACGCATGGCCGTCTCCTTCAAGGCGCTGTCGCTGCGCACGCGCGTGGCGCTGGTCGCGGCGTTCATCCTCGTGCTCGGGCTCGTGCTCGGCTTCACGCTCCACGCGAACGCGCACATCCCGCAGCCGTGGAATCGGCTCTCGAGCGTCGTCGGGTGGATCTACTTTTGCAGCTGGAGCGTGAGCTTCTACCCGCAGGTCATCCTCAACTACGAGCGCAAGAGCGTCGAGGGGCTCTCGCTCGACTACACGGCGCTCAACCTGCTCGGCTTCACGTGTTACGCCATTTTCAACTGCGCGTTCTACTACAGCGAGAGCGTGCAGCAGCAGTACATGCGCCGCAACCACGGCAACCGCAACGCCGTCGAGCCCAACGATGTCTTCTTCGCGCTCCACGCGGTCATGCTCGTCGCGGTCTCGCTTTTCCAGTGCACGATCTACCCGCGCGGCGGCCAGCGCGTGAGCAAGGCGACCGTCGTCTGGTCGCTCGGCACGGTGCTCGTCGGCTCGCTGTTCGCGGCCGCCGTGGCCATCACGGGCAACGACGAGGCGTCGTCCATCAACACGCTCAACCTGCTCTACCTGCTCAGCTACGTCAAGCTCATGACTACGCTCGTCAAGTGTCTGCCGCAGATCTACCTCAACTACTCGCGCAAGTCGACGATCGGCTGGACGATCTGGAACGTGCTGCTCGACATCGCCGGCGGACTGCTCTCGATCGGCCAGCAGGTGCTCGACTCGTGGGCGACCCACGACTGGACGGCGATTACGGGCGACCCCGTCAAGTTCTCACTCGGCTTTGTGAGCATCGTGGTCGACGTCGTATTCATCCTGCAGCACTACGTGTGGTACGAGGCCAACAACCGTCTCTTCGCCGGCGACGAGCGCAAGCCGCTGCTGCCGTGAAGTGGCCACCTCCGCCCGCTTTGAACTGCCAGGATCCCTTGAGCAGCTAATACGTAATGTCAAAACGAACTCTTCAAGAATCCTCATTTAACTGCCTTCTACTACTATTACTCCCACTACATGTTACGCACGATGCGTTTACGGACTCGCGGTGATGCGCGGCGGCGCATCCGTCCCATTGGCTGCATCGACGCGAGGTGCGTGCGACCTGGCGTTCTCCGTAGAGCAGGTGAAACGAATCTGCGACTTGTGGCATCCGCCTTCCGCGCGCATCGATTCACCGATCATTTGTGCGAAAACCTCGTACGCACCCACGCAAACAGGCATGCTCGCCAAACTCCAGCGGCTACCCGCACGCGCTCGAGGCGCACTCGTCGCGACAGCCATCGCCTCGGTCGGGCTCGCGCTCGGGCTCAGTCTGCAGGCGAACGCGCACATCCCGCAGCCGTGGAATCGGCTCTCGAGCGTGCTCGGCTGGGCCTACTTTGGCTGCTGGAGCCTGAGCTTCTACCCGCAGGTGCTGCTCAGCTACCAGCGCAAGAGCGTCGACGGCCTGTCGCTCGACTACACAGCGCTCAACCTGCTCGGCTTCACGTGCTACGCCATTTTCAACTGCGCGTTCTACTTCAGCGAGAGCGCGCAGCGGCAGTACATGCGTCGCTACGACGGCAGCCCCACCGCTGTCGAGCTCAACGACGTCTTCTTCGCGCTCCACGCGGTCCTGCTCATCGTTATCTCCATCGTGCAGTGCACGATCTACCCGCGCGGCGGCCAGCGCGTGAGCAAGGCGACCGTCGTCTGCACGCTCGCGACGGTCATCGCGGCCGCGCTGTTCTCGCTCGCCGTGGTGGCCACAGGGAACGACGAATCCTCGGCCTTGAACACGCTCAACCTGCTCTACTTGCTCAGCTACGTCAAGCTCATGACCACGCTCGTCAAGTGTCTGCCGCAGATCTACCTCAACTACTCGCGCAAGTCGACGATCGGCTGGACGATCTGGAACGTGCTGCTCGACATCCCGGGCGGCGTGCTCTCGATCGGCCAGCAGGTGCTGGACGCGTGGGCGACCCACGACTGGACGGTGATCACGGGCGACCCCGTCAAGTTCTCGCTCGCATTCGTGAGCATCGTGGTCGACATCGAGTTCTTGCTGCAGCACTTTGTGTGGTACGACATGAACAACCGCGTACACGCCGTGAGGGAGTTGAAGCCGCTGCTTCCGTAACGCGAAGCAAACAGGCCACGTCGCATAAACAGATTTAAAATTCGCACTTGGTTCACGGTATCATACATGAGATACATGCTCCGGGCTTCGCTGCAGAGCCATGGGAGTGACAGGGAGGCGCGGGGTCTTACATCAGCGTGGCTGCGACGGCGACGACGAGCGCCACAGCGGCCACGACGCCGACGCGTGACGCGCCACTCTGCGTGGTCGCCGGCGACGGCACAGAGGTCGACGTATTCGATGCTGACGTCGTCGCACTGTCGTCCGCCGAGGCGTGGCTCCCCCCCTCGCTGCCCGCGAGCGATGAGCCCATGTCGCCCTCGGTCGTGATGGGCGCCGTCGTGACGTTGGGTGAGGCCGAGCTCGGGGCGGTTCCGTTCGTGGTCGTGGAGGTCGAGTTGGACGTCGCCGAGGTGCTCGCACAGGCGGCCTTGGCCGGCGCTAGCAGATCCGTGGTGAGCTTGATCGTGCCAAGCGTGCAGTCGCCAATGTCCAGCGCCGCGACCTTGCTCATGAGACGAACGCAGGCCGGCACGGAGCACGCCTTCGTGAGGATGTCGGCCGTCGGCGCCGTGGCCGGAGGCAGCGTCAAACCCGATTCCGTCGCGCACGTGACGAGGTCTGCGTCGGTGAGAAGCGGCGTGAGCTTGGTGACGTCGCAGTCGCCCGCATCGACGGCACGAGCCGAGCCGAACGCGAGCGAAAGGGCCGAGACGACAAGGGCGGTGACGAGCTTCATGGTGGTTGGAGGGGCGGGTGCCTTGGCTGGGCTGTAGTGGTGGGGCGTGGGAAGGCGGGATGCTTCAGAAGTGACAGATCGAAAGGAGGGAGAAGACGGAGAATGTCCATGCTCCTGCGAGCCTCGTGGAACGTCCTCGTCCGGGCTTGTCGGCTGTGCAGTATGGCGAGGCACGGTTGAAGCTGCGCGAGGAAAGTGTAGCCATGTGAATGGCTACGTTACCTCATATGAGTGACATGCCCCTTGTGTAAAGCTGAACGAGCGGCTCCGCCTTTTGGGAACTGGACGCTTGCGTCCCATGGCCATTTCCTGCGCGCCCACAGCCCGGGGGGGGGAGGATCGCCACCTACCGTGATGTCATCCTCGCAGTGGCGTGTCGAGGTCAGGTACTGTACTACAGTTGACGATCCTGGCCAGTCCACAGCTCGCCATTGCAGTGGAAGATACACACTGTCTGCCACGGGCGTACTGTACAGTACTCCTCCGCAGAGCACCGCCACAGGAAGGCGGCGCGCGTTCATCACCGCACAATGCGGGGCGGGTGGGACCCACCGTCGCCAGTGCCAAACGACCCCCTCGCGATAGTGCCAGCAGCATTGTTACTACTATTACTCACTTCTATATCTCATAGGCAACGGCCATTTACATTTTTTTCGAC
>JAADVV010000101.1:0-27767 GCA_023335905.1 Pythium pyrilobum | reverse complement strand
ATCGCGATGGACGGCTGCCGCAGTCTCCAAACGCACCATCCATCCTCCCGCCCAGAATGGGCGGGCCTGCACCAGCTCATCACTGGTGACATCTCCCAGTGGCAGACCTCCACTCATACAGGTCTCGCTAGCCCCGGCTAGCCGCTCTATAGCTGTTCGCAAAGACGTAACGCAATAGACTCCACCATGAAGAAGAAGAAGAGGTACCCACACCTTGTCGCTGAGGTCGAGACACGTCGATGCCTCAGTGAAACAGATCACGTAAGGTTTACGAATACCCTCGAGACACACCATGGCGAGTGGCTGGAGGATGTGCCACAAATGATTCTCCACGTCTAACCAGAAACCATGATAGGTTTCTCACCACGTCGTCAAGCGATTTGCGCGCTCAACACAAGTTGTCATCCTGATTAACCCATGCACCAACGCTGGTCCTCTCGCTCCTCTGCTGGCTACTCTGAAGGAAACAGAATACGCAGTCTTCGACGATTCATCCCACCATCAGATTTCCAAGTGCGGTCGTTAATTGAAATATCTAGCGCGCAGCCCCTTGCGCAACACTCGCTCCTGCGGCTATTCTCGATCCATGTCTTCGCTGCCCTGCTCCTGTCCTTGTGCATCGTCGTCGGCGCGTCGGTCGCCGTCTCCTCCGGGTCCGTCCTCGCCGCAGCAGCCACAGCAGCCAGAGGAGCAGCCCGTGGGGTTGATGTATCCGAAGCCGGCGCCGCCGCCGCCGGCGCCACCGCATGCCGTGCACAGCAGCACGAGCGCAATTGCCGCGACCGAGATCATCGTCAGCACGAGCACGTCCGTGTAGAAGTAAATGACGCCGTGCATGTACTCGTCCGGCGTGATGAGCTGGAAGATCGTGGTCGCGTCGTATGAGAACCACATGATCAGTGCGAACTCGAGCACGAGCGAGTATGCGAGCATGTTGTTGGCCAGGAAGTGCACGCCCGTGGCGCCGATGACGATGCCGCAGCCGACGGCGACCGTCGCGTACGAGAGGATGCCCGCGACGACCGCCGAGAGGAAGACGCCCTGGTCGCCATCGCCGCGCTTGACGCCGCAGAGCACGGTCATCACGCACATGGCGAGGAACGTGAAGCCGATGCAGAACACACCCGCGTGGGTCCTGAGCACGACCTGCACGCCGGCGATGAGCACGCTGAAGACGCCCGTGAACACGACCATCGCGAGCCAGTTCCACGGGAAGAGGCTGTGGACGCGGTACAGCGCGAGCAGCGAGACCATCATGACGCCGAGTGCGACGAGCAGGATGTACTCGGAGTAAAACGCGCGGTGCGTCAGTGACGAGAGACCCGCCTCGTACGTGAGCAGCGAGACCACGCCCGTGAGAAGCAGGAGCTGGAGATCAAAGATGAGCAGCACCTTGCGGCGGAAGCCCGCCTGCACGGCCACAGGCAGCGCCGAGATCGAGCCCGCGCCGAGCTTGCGGCTCGGAGTGGACGGCTCATCGCGCTGGGTTTCCCATACGTCGATACGCCGGTGAAGGAAAGACCGGCGGCGGTGGGCATTGACGACCGTGCCATCGGCGCTAATGTTCATGGACGGTAAGACCCGCGAGCTGCGGCGGAAGTCGGGCTCGGCGTCCGAGATGAAGGTCGTGGTCTGGGGAATCGACAGCCGCGCCGTGCTCGTTCGCGACGGTTGGGCCTTGGGGATCGCAGACACTGGGATTACCTTGACACACGTATTGCCCGCGATGTGAGGTCGGTCATCGTCGACACCCATGTCCAACGCGATCGCTCCGTCGCTGCCCGCCGAGGTGTCGCTGGTGGTTGAGGAGGTGAGGGACGGGAGTGCACAGGAGATACTGCTCCGCCCGGCACCAGCTTCCATCGCCTGGTAAGATACACGTCGGGAGGGCTTCGCGTTTAGCGCCCCTTCTTGCTGGTAGAGAGAGTCACGGGGGTGGATGGAAGATGGAGGGGGGGAGCTCTCCGTTCCGGCCTCGTGGTCTCTTACGCGAGTGCCGGGGCCGGGCAGCCCGCTCAGGACTGCACGCCCGCTGGAGTGCTGGCTCTCAGTGGGTGTTGACGGCACTCGCCTCGTTACCCGCCCTCTCTGTCTATAAATACGGCGTACGAGCTTTCGCTCGGGCTCGTCCCCAGGAATAGATTAGATACAATCGCTGTTCCGACATGGAGCATGGCTACACCTCTTGCTTCTCAGTGGCTCAGATGATGGCACCGTGCACGTCACTATACTACCTCCTGCTGCTCTAATGTAACCACCAAGGGTGCTGTATTCAGATCAAATACAGTACGTAGCCGCAAATGAAGGCGCGAAAACTCGAACTCGAGGGAAATCTTCAAGGCACACGGAAATGGGAGAGGAAAGGGAACGCAGGTCCGCTTGGCGCATGGATAGGGACGCGTTAATGTGATATGGTAGAGATCTTCAACGCTTCGGTGATAGAGCAGCGTCTGGCGATGCTGCTGGTGCGTCCGCTGTCATCCCAGCGCGCTAAATGACGAGAACTGCGGTCGCGAAACCGACACCATGGAACTGACACGTCGGTCGGCGGGTGAAAGGGCGTGGCGCTTTGCGCGAGTCCCTTGGCGTATTCAGCCTGCGAGTGTCTTGCGTTTGTGCTTATTGGTTCACCCACTCAGTCTCCATCGATCGTCATGGGGCTGCTGCAGTCCCACGCCGAGTTCTTCCAGCCAACGCAGCGCCTCCCGAGCGAGTCGTCTGCGGCTGATGGCATCGACCCGCTGGAATTGCTGTACCGCGTGGAGCGGACGCTGTGGCGCGTGGAGCCAGCGTGGCTCAAGCCGCGGCTGCGTGGCGAGCGTGTTGTTGAAGATGCAGCGATTGCCCAGCGACCAGAGGCGAGCCCACGCCGTAGCAAGCCCACCGAGACGGACTGTATGCAGCCAATGGTACCGAGCTTGTCTGTACTGGCACGTGAGTGCGTCTGGGATTCTGACTGGAGCTGTGTTGTGGTTAGTCGGCTAGCCAGGCGATGGCTCTGGTGCCGTCGCTGATGGACGAAAAGTGGGTCGCGCCGCTCGTCGCGCTGATAGACAGCGTGGACGTCGTCATCCAGTCCACGGGACTCGCGCTGCTCTCGCGCATCGTCCGCTCAGGTGAGCACAGCGCCATGCCTCGCGAACATGCAAACATTTGAGCGCTCACGGAAGTCTCGCTGCAGCGGAGGCGGAGGAAGTGTTCATCAAGGTCAGCGGCATTACCAAGGTGATGGCGCTGCTCGAAGTCGAGGCGAGTAACGTGCGGTATCTCGCGCTCGAAGTTATCCACGCTCTGTGTTCCAGACACGGTGAGTGTTTAATGACGTTCAATGGGCTCACCTTTGGGGACGATTAGAGACCAATACGATATTTCATTCTGCCTTGAGATAGATCGGATCGTTGCCAAGTTCAACGACCGAGGACTCGTACAGCATCTCGCTCGCCTCGCTTCTCTTGATGAAGGTGATCCAAAGACAGTGGAGACAATCTTGGCGTCACTACGCGTGCTGCGCCTCATTCTTCCGCACAGTACGTTTGCTGACGTGTTGCCGGAATGATCTACCTCGTTCACCCTTGCCCGTGCTGACTATGCATAGAGCCTGTCAAAGCGGCCGTCGGTCCGTGCCGCATTTTGCCGCTCCTTTTGAAGCTGTCGCAGTCGTCTCAAGCCACCATAGCGAATGTTGCGGTGTTGTGCGTCGGGCTCACTCTACCAGACCGTAAGGCCATATCATTCGCGATCGCACGGCAGCGTCAGTCCTCTGACGGGTTCGACTCGTATTCTTGTGTTACGCAGCGGTGAATATGGCAGAAATTATCCAGCTTGGTTGTATCGAGGAACTTCTTCGCCTCGTGCTTCCCTCCAACACTCACGCTCATGCGGTCGTCCAGGCCCTCTCCGTCATCGCAGATCAAGACGTCAGTCTCTTCCCGAAGGAGCTCACATTGCTAACCGTGTCGAAGACTCTGGATACTCTTCGCGGTGGCGCGAAGCGATCCAAAATGGCGTGCACTAGTGCGTATTTGTTCGCGAGTCTTTCCAGGTCGCCGGTGCTGCGGCACGGGCTGTGCACTGAAGGCAATCTAGCCATTTTGTCGAAGCTTCTTGTTGGGGGCTCGACCGAAGTTCTGAAGGCAGCCACATTTGCGCTAGGAATGGCGGCATTCGAAGGCTCGAACGCAGCCAAGGAAATTCTTTTTCAAGTTGACGCACCTGACTATCTACTCAAATTGCTCGACCATCCAGTCGACGACGAATTGGCGCCGCTCTTGCTCTTCGCGCTGGCCTCGATCCTTGATCCAGTGTTGGTACTGTCGAGTGGGCGATACACCGATCCGACGCGAGCAAACAATTGCTCTGAACCTCTCCGGCAAAGAATGCGAAGCCTCTCCAATAATATTGCCTCTGTCGGGCTTCGCTGCAACACCATTTTCCGGTATTGCACCGGCCAGGTGGGCTGCGCGTCCTCTTTTGCCGCAAAGATTCTGTGCAGTATGTGCATGATCGGCGACGTGAGACTTCGAGTTGCCGAGAGCGAGACCTCCGTGAACCAAATGATCGTCTTTATGAGAGATGCAGAGTACGAGTTGCTGTCGTCGCTCCTGCTATTCTTCATCGAGTGCTCCAGCCCATTTAACGCGACCAGTTCGTCCGCGCAGCCAACGGGAAGTGCCAAGTTTTGTGGTCTAGTGAGCAACGGCGATAACCAGCTTGTGACATTTCTACGTCTATTCGATTGCCACACACCACTTCGGCTGCTTGGATTACTGGCGATATTCACGCACTTCGCCTCGCAATCTGCATCGCTCCGATCCGTTCTCAGTGGGATGCAAGTCTTCGACCGCGTCCTCGATCTTCTCACCAAGGTAAACGACCCGATCTTGCACCTTCAAGCCCTCACGTTTCTAGAAGAGATTACGCGAGACAAGAACCGTACTGCGATTGCAAATGTTTTCGCCCAGTCGCCCGATCGGATCGCCAACCTCGTCCATTCCACGCACGCAGATTTGCTGAAGCCAACGCTGAACGTGCTGCGACGGCTCTTCAAGTATCACAACGCGCCAAATACCCCGTCATCTGGTGCTCGACGCCAACTCGTCACCATGTTGGGGGCACCGGACCTCGACCTAGCCGTCCAAGCGACCCGTGTGTGGGGAAACATGCTGCTCCATCGAGATAAACAGCAATCGTTTGCGCTTCTCCCGAATGCCGTGGAAGCGTTGCTGCGACTTATCCGAAGATCGCACGACGATCTTCGCGCGACGTTGCCGCGAAACGCTGTGAAAGTGAAGAACTGCCGAGTCGCAATCCGAGCTCTATCACGAAGCGTAGTCGACTGTGGCGATATGAAGAAGGAGACCGCCTCCGCTCCGAGCTTCCTTTCCGTATTTGATCTCTTCGAAGAAGAAGACGAGGCCATTATGGGCTTCGCGGTGCATTCTACGATTCAAATTGCCGAAGCACCAGCTCTCCGCAAATACATCGTTGTGCCAGCAGTGATGGAGAGATTGGCCGGACTGCTACGTGATCGTGACCCAGCAAGGATTAGCCCGGTGTATCGAATTGCGTGGCTCAAGTTTGTCAGCGTACTCGGCAAGCGTGACCCACGTGTCCAGTGCCTCCTAGCAGAGTTCCGTGTTGTTGACGCCATCTTGCTTCTCATCCAATCACCGGCGGCCACACTCGACTTGGACGTGTTGAAGGAATGTATGGATGCGCTCGCATGGCTCTGCACTGGCGATGCGGCTGTCCGCAAGCAGATTGCGTCCACTTCAAAGTTGGTCGATCTGGCGCTGCGCTACATCGACTGCCAACGTGAAACGCTTGTAACAGCGAGTCTTCACCTTCTACAGCGGATAACGACAGGAGACGAATGTGACGAAGTGAAGAACAAAATTCGCGTGTCACGGGGGATCGCTGTCGTAATGCGAGCAGTCCTCTCGACTGCGACCACCGGGGGCATGCTGAAGACTCGGGCATGTGCGCTTGTCCGCAACCTTGTCGTCGATAACGCTGCTAACAGAGGGGAATTCCAGCGAGTGGGCTTCAACGCGGCGGTCGTGAGATTAGTCGCAAGCCGAGATTGTCGGCTAGGTTTGAAGCTCCAGATTCGAGGGCTCCAAGCGATCACCGCGATGTGTACTGGATCGTCCGCTGCCGCCAAGGCCAGCAAACAAGAAGCGTTGGAGTGCGACTTCTCGCAAGATCTGTTACAGCTTGTAGTGATCAGGAAAGAGGTGAAGCTGTGTCATGCGTGGTGTGAGGCCATGGCTAGTCTGGCCCAAGGTTCATCTCATAACCAGAAAAAACTCGTGGACGGGAAGCTGGTAATAGTCGTCATTCGACTCATCTCGTACAAGGACTCGCCAGCAGCATTCCTTCAAGTCGCAGCCGCCCGGCTATTCGCGTTTATGGCGTCATTGCCGACCAACCGAGCGACGATGATGGATGAGGGTGGGGAGAAGCTGCTGGAAGCCATAATTGCGGGTCTCCAATCTGAAGTTCACGATTTGCAACGGTACATCGCCCTCGCGATCGCGCACTTGGCAACTCGCAGCGATGCTGCGAAAGTACGCATTGGCGCAGGTGGTACAGCGTCCTGCTTGGTTGATCGACTCTCATCGAAGCAGTTGAACGTCGTGGAGAACGTGCTACAAGCGATCGCGAAACTAGGGAGCCACGCTGGCAACAAGGTCAAGTTCGGATCTCGGCTATGCTTCGAGAAGTTACTTTCGCTCGTCCACCACGACGAACTGACTATCCGTAAAGGAGCCGTGAGCGCAATCGCTGTTTTGATCGAAGGCAATGACGCGAACAAGAAGTTCTTACTGCAATGCGAAGCGTCAGTCGTGACCGAGCTTTGTGCTCTGATGAAGTCGTCCAACGGAAAAATCGTCGAGAGCGCGATGCTTATCTTGGGTGAGCTTTCGCAGCTGGCTGACCAGACGCTCGAGATCTCCAAGTTCATCGATATCGTGGCAATTGTACGCATGATCGAACACGTCAACCCACGCATTCGGCGAGCAGCTCTCCACACAGTGCTGAACCTGACGAAAGAGTCGTTCAACAAGCTTCGGTTCGGCATACAAGAATGCGTTGATGCAATGCTCGCCTGTCTGCAGTCGGAGGACATGTTGATCGTCGAGTTGGCGACGACGTGCCTCGCGAACCTTTCTTTCCTTGACGCGAACGCCTCCAAGATTGCCAAGCTCCCCAACTCGATCGGTGTACTACTTAAGCTCGCTGCCGCCTCGACGACGAGCAGAGATTACTTGTCGTGGAATGAAGCGCGTGCGCTCGGTCTCGGGAAGGAACCATCACCACTGCGCACGAGCCCAAAAGGAAAGTCAACGTCGTCTCCTTCGAAGGTAAGCTCTCGAGGCGGAGAATCTCTGGCACCGACAAACGATCCTCAAGAAGTAGACGAAGAAGAGCTTGACGACAAGCTCGAGCCGTTTGTTTACTCGCCGATTCAAGAAGGAGCCGCGGACATTGAGAGTGCACAGACGTACGAGCAACAAGTGCTCGATTTCAGCTCCTTCCCCACGCGTCAGACAGCAGTCTTGGAACAAGCACTGCTTGTGATCAGTAATTGCGCGGGTGCATATCACAACGAGAACGCTGTGGAGAAGGTTGCTGTCAAAGTCGTCTGCCAAGCTTTGGGTCATCCGAGTGAGCTGGTGAAGAGGTGCGCTTGCTATATTCTCGGCGTGTGGTGCAAGAAAGATGCCAAGAACCAGCGAATCACGACAAAGCAAGGTATACTCCCCGTGTTGATCCAGCTTCTGAACTCGCCAAACCTGAACGTGGTTGAAGCTGCTACGTATCTATTGGGCAAACTCGCGTACTTTGGCGACAACCACATGAGATTTCTGCAGCTAGATCTTCTCACGACGTTGGTGCAAACCATTCTCCGCAAGCCGGCAAACTTGAGTCATGAAGGTCTGATGGATCGAACGATTCGGCTTCTGGGGACGCTCGTTCGTTTCCCTCGGGTGAGGCAAACTATTAAGTCCGAGGAGATCATCGCCGACATTCTCACGCAGCTCCTCCAGATCCATCGCGTCTTGGCGAAGAACACGAGTCGGCTGATCTTGGGCATGCTGGAAGAGGATTCGCTGAGGTTCTTTCTCCCAAAGAAGACGGTAATGATCTTGCGGATCTTCCTGACCGACGACCACGGCACGGCACCAAAGACCGTTCGTAACATTCTGAGCATCTTCCAGAGCATTGCTACCGTGGAAGAACACAAGATCACGATTGCGCTGGAAGATAGCGGCGAGGCTGTGACAAGAATGATCCAAGAGCTGTGCCCCAGCTCACCCAATGTCGACCGAAAGCTATCGATGCCCGAGTACTCTCCAAATGCGTCGACAGTGCTGAGTCTACTCGCGTGCATATCGTCGACTCGGAAAATTGTGATGATTCTCCATGAGAAAGATCTATATGGATTGCTCTCGCTGTACATCGCGACGTTGGAGAACCCGGCAATAGATACCACTCAAGCCGAAAACCCAACCGACGGCGAGCAAGAGCTGCCTGCCAGGCGTCTGTACGCAACTCGACCAATGGTGCACGACGCGCTCGTGATCGCGCGTCACATGTGTGCAGCTCTTGGTGACCGAGCGGGAACTCGTTTATCTCACGCTAACTTTGCTCGACTCATCGTGGAGCTCCTTCGCGTGCTTGCCGGCTCTCCAGAGACACCTCAGCTCATTCCAGAATACTTCGAGAGCTTTTGCGTTCTCGATCGACTGAGCACGTACTCTCGCGACCAGCAGAGTTTCGCGGAGGACTACGCTGTCGAAGTGGTGCACCATTTCTTGCAGCAATGGATCGCAGCGGCGGACCGAGACGGAACTATCGAAGGACGACAAGCAGACAAGAATGCGATACCGTTTGATTTGGTTGCATACGTCGCGCCGTTGCTCCGTGTTCTGCTGCGGATGGCGGAGCATCACGTTAACAGGGTTTTGCTCGTGCGCACGGGCGGCATCCCGCTCGTTCTGCAGTGTTTGCCGGTCATTATTCTCACGGACGACTTGCGACTACTGTTGGCGCGGGCGCTGCGGCATTTGTGTGGACTCCCCGCGGCATCCGAGTGGTTTGACACGCAAGACGTAGTCATGCCGCTTTTTCGCTTCATGCACATGCATCGCCATCAAGAGGATCTGCGGTTGTACTGCCTTGGGTGTCTCGCCGACATTCTCGAGACTTCTGTGCTGAGTCGCCGTCATGTGATCGGCCAGCCCCAAGTTCTGCGATTTCTTCTCGAGTGTCTTCAAAATGCCGTGGACGAACCAGCAGATAAAGTTCATTTCGCGATCAACGCGCTGGAGTGCCTGTCGATGGAACCGGAACTCGCCGTCGCGATGGCCCAGCTCGGTGACGGGCTATTGGAACTCGTGCCGAATCTGTTGCTGGTGCCCACACAGTTCATTGCGCGTTCGACGCAGTATTTCGCGATCGAGATGATTGGGTACTTGGCGTCGTACGGTCACGCCGACAAGCTTGGTCTCAGCAAGGTCGCCGTCGAACGGATCATCCAGTTTCTCGACTTCCAGAACGATGACACAATTACCGGCGAAGCAATCGCTTTGGCGCTGTGGGCGCTCGCTCACCTCGTTCGCCATCAAGCGAAGGCGGCTTCTTCGACGAGTGCGGCAGCAATGGCAAGCAGTGTCATGCGCTGGGTAACAGAAACTGAAGGTGGTATTGACAAGATCGTGAGAGCGGGTCTCACACCATCGGAGCAGCTCGGTACCACTGCGTCAGTGACTGCGAATACGCTTACGGTACTGCTCGCCGCGTGCACCGCCGAGGGTGCTGCAGCGACAGTCGACAAGCTCGTGAAGCGCAATCGCTGCATCTGCTCAGCGCTGTCGGCACATCTCGAGGCCGTGGAGAGGGAGGTGAACTTGCCAACGCTTCGACTGTTGGCGATTTGTATGGCTGCAATCAACTTTGATGAGGACGCCGCCACCCGAACGAACGAGTCCGGCATCCCGAACGCGTGTGAGAACTGGTCAACAGTGTTCCGTCACCTGATGGAATGGATGGAGGTGTACGCAAGAGATCCTCAGCGATGCCCGGGACCTTCGTTATCCGACGCTTTTGTATGCCTGAGCCACATCACGTCAGTGGAGGCACTAGCGACGGAATTCCGGGCATGCATCAACCGCTCAGGACTAGCTGAGATTGTGGGGAACGCGATTACCTTCTTGGATCCAAAGCGGGGCGGAGGCGATCAGGAACCCAAGAAAGCTGAAGTTTCTGAAGACAACCAAGAGCATGAGCGTCGTCAGATCCTGCTGAATGCGCTCAAGATCTGCGGCAACCTGATGGAATTCACGCCCGCCTACAGTGAACGCTTCTTCCTTTTGAGCGTACCTCAGTCGATCGAGAACGTGCTGATGGTGGATGACGACGAACTCATCATGGAGTCGCTCACGTGCATGAGCCTGCTCGCCGACTGGAGCAGCAGTCGTCAGCTACTATTCTCGTCTCTGCGTTGCATGCGACGTCTTTCTCAGCTTCTCCGTCACCACGACATGAGCATTCTCGCCAAGATCACGCCGCTGCTCGTGCTGATGTGCTCTCGTATCCCGGCGTTGCCAGGGCTGTGCACGCCGGACGGCATCATCGCACTATGTGAACGGCTCGCAGCCGTGCTCGACTGGAAAAATCGAGATCGGTATACAACACGAGTCAGTGAGGACTGCGCGACCATTCTACTCTCCCTCTTCTCGAACGAAGAGAGTATTTACGGGTTCTTCGCGGAAGTGGATGTCATCGGGCGCATGTTTGAGATCGTGCTCCGACACGACGCTCCCGAGCTACCATTGCGAATACTGACCAAGATTTCGGGTAGCGCGCACAGCCACCGAAGATTTCTGCAGCTTCTGGAGTCGTTGTGTGGCCTGTTACAGGGCACAACTCAGCAACTCGCCGGTTCCGCGCAGCACCTCGTGCTGTGCATCCTGTTCAACCTGTTTTGCAGAAACGATGACCCAGACACGACGCAAGCGACACTGACAGCAGGCGAGATACCATTGCTCCACCAGTTGCTGCCTCTGAGTCGCTGGATACAGCTGCCAAACGTTGCGTCGGTGCGGATCGCGATCAAGATCCTTCACACGTACGTGGGCTCTCCGGGCTTCCGAACGCTACTGAACAACGGGAAGAACGTGCCAGCGTTGCTCAAGCTTGTTGGTGACGCGAGCGACGACGTCTCTGGCGCGGCCGCGCAGCTTCTTTTAACGGCGATCAGCGAACGCGAGGTCGAGATTGCCGTAACTGTCGAGGACGGCATCGCGGTGCTCGTGCGGACGCTCCAAAAGACCAGCAAATGGCATCTACAGTGTCTGCTGCTGTCGATCCTGAGGAACATGTGCCACGACAGCGAGATTCCGGTGCTCATTATGAAGGAGGATGGGGTGAGCCGGTTAGTGCACTTCATTCGCGAGCGGAAGGGCGTGCTCTTCGCAGCAGACGAGCGCTTGGCCCATGCTTGCAAGATCTTGAAATACGTGTCAGCTGCGGCCATTGCTGGCGCAGCAACTCGCATCGTCGAATCGCGCGGACACATCCGCGTCATCGAATTGTCAACGTACCAAGAATCCTCCGTCACCAACGATTCCGAGCGAGCCACGACGATGGAGATCCTATCAAACCTGGCCGCCACGGGGGAAGTGGCTGCGCAACTAACGGAGAGTAAATTGCACGACCACTGCCTCAAATGGGTGCTCGCTTCTCCGTCTCAGGGTGACAAAGAACGCGAGTCTATGTCCCAAAGCCGCAAGCTCGCGTTGCACTGCCTACGATCAATGTGCAAATACAGCAAGTCTGCTCGCCAAGACGTCTCTGTGACCAAGCTGCAACTCGTGGACCAGCTCGAGAAGTGGCTTTTGCCACCGTCACCAGATAGGTCGGTGGTGGGTGTCACCACTCACGCTATGGCGGTACTCATGTATATGAGCAAGACGCAGGCGGGACGCCACGCCATCTTCGCACGGTCGTCGCCTGAGTTCACCCAGCGCGTTTGTGCTGTATTGCTCTGTGAGCAAACGCGGCTTCTGGAGAGTACGCCACGCTCAGAGGATGCACAGACGGTGAAATCGTCGACTCTGTCGGTGCTTGGTGTGAAGCTTCTGGGCAACCTCCTCAGTGACCTCACGCCGGAACGGTTCCGCGTCTCGTGGGCATGCGGCGATCTCACCAAGCTTTTGCCACTTCTGCAGCGGATCCTAGGTGACCACCAGCAGCCGAGACTTCAGCTCCATGCACTGAATTTGCTGAGCGGGTCCTTCGATGGCGACTTCTCCTTCCCCGTGTCGTCGCAAATGCTGTCAGATCTGTTCAACTTGCTGCTAATCAGCCCCACTGCGCGGCATTCCCAGCAAGCTGAGCACATTATCATTAAGGCATTCGAGCGAGAGGACCAGATCCAGCTCGCGATCGGCGGGAACCAGATACTGGAACAATTGCTCATTGTGTTCACGCAGCGGGCTGAGTCACAGCAACACCAGCAGGAGGCTCCTCAGCAGCCACAGCGGCGGCCGCTCGCCCCCGCGCTCACCCAGGTGCTGAATGTGTCCATCTCGCGAGGGTTCATAGTTCACCCTCGCTTCACATCCAAGATTGTCACGCTGTTGTGCACGTCGCCGCTGGCGTCGAAGGCAGAGACAGTTTTGAGCGATGAAGGCACTGCATCACCGCGGTTCAGCAACGCGAGCACGTGGTCGAGTGAGGACGAAGACGAAGATGCGTTGGCATCCGCTCTCGGCGTATACTTGGCGCTTGTGTTTTACGCCTCGAATACGCCAGGAGTAAAGCCCCAGGCAGCCATGAGCCCCTTCCAGCTCAGCATCCGCGATGCTCTCAAGTCTGAGGTCAATGCACCGGCACTGACAGCAATCATGCTAATGATCCTCGTGATTCATGAGCAAACGTGCGCGAGCGCAGCTGCGACTCAGTCATCAACAGAGGGCGAGCGCAAGCCTGTGGACACGACTCTCTCGTCGGGGCGGAACTCGGGCACTGGTCCGCGCGAGATCACCCAGCGAGATGTATTGCTTTGGAGCTTGTTCGCTGACTGTCTTCGAGAGAGCGCGGACAGGCCCCAATCAGCCCACGTCGTGACCCTGCTGCAAGAAGTCCCACACGAGTTGTGGCTGTGCCTGCTGAAGGATATGTTTTCGAAGGTGGAGGCCGTTGGTGAAAGTGAGCAACAAGCAAAACGGATCGCGAGTGGCATCGTATCGACTTCGACGGCCGCACCCCTCCAAGCGACGACAAAGACGCTCCACACGCTTGAGGTCATTGCCTCCTGTTCGAGACGAGCCGCATCAAGCGAGGCTCGGCAGCTCGCCCGAGTCAGCGTCGGCAGTTGGTGTCTCCAATCAATTCTCGCTGCTTCCAGTTCGGGGGTAGCGTCTCAGTCATCAGCTGCCGTCATTGACGCAGCGCTGCGGGCGCTTGCCAGTGTTCGCGTCGGTTGGAGTGACGAGCTTATCGTGCAAACATGTCAGTGCTTTGACGAAATGGCACGTTTGATCCCCTACTGGCTCGCGGTCTTTCGCACTGCCAACCGTGATCTCGAAGACGCGCGCGTCATGTCACTTCAGCTGCTTCTCCTGCTTGTGAGCAGTGGCAGCTACGTGGAAGAGCTCAAGGCGGCCGACATCCGCGGCGCCATCGAGAACAACGAGCTGATTCCCGCCACCCACAAGTCGCTGCCGATCTCGATTCTCAGTTTGCTCGGGTACAACGCCGACCTGAACGTCGAGTTTCAGCTCGCGCTCGAGCGATTTGTGGAGGCCGACGCATTATCGCAGCGTAAGGAGAGCTTATCGTACCTCTCGAATTTCCTGCAGCTGTACACCTTGACGGATGAAGCCCTCCAAGAACGTGCCATCGACTGCTTCATGAGCCAGCTCGTCGCGGGTATGAAGGCGTTGTCACAGGAGGCGAAAGACGAGAGCAGCGACGAAATCATGGTCTGCATTCGAGAGTACCTCAGCTGCTTGGGCAAGCTCTCGCGAGCGCGGAAGTTCGTCGAGCTGTACCGACAACGGTGGAACACGAATGCGTTGGTGAGCGTTTGCTTCAGTCGTCGGCGAGCGATTAACTCTCGAGGAATTCGAGAATGTGCTGTGCTCAGCCACGCCCAGATCACGGACGGGCTCGACGTTTGTGCTCGGCTTATGGAGGAGCTGTCCCCCACGACGTCTGCTGGGACGCTGAGTGACACATCGTTCCTCAATGCGATGGCGCTGCTCGATGACATGCCACCGGACCAGATGCCGTTGTGCGAGCGTGTCGTGGCGGTGTTTGCGTGGGGTGTCGAAAACGAAGACACGTTCGACTTGCTGTGCATGTTCGCGGCACGGTTGCGGTCCGTTCTCCGGTTCATCACGTCGCTCAGTGACGTGGGAATGCAGTCGCTTTTGACTATTCTTGACGCATTGACCAAGCGTGTCTCTGAAATTGAGCTCCTGGGTGAATTGCTCACAGAGCTGCTCACCTGTGTGTATCGCAATGCCGGCAAGTTGAAAAACGCCGTCCGTGAGAAGATGCTGCTGTACATCTTGATGGTTCTCAAGCGGATGGGGGACGAAGATCTCACAGCGTGTATCATCTACGAGCAGTCGATCCAGGTCATCTTGGCGAACGTCCACGTCCCTGCGGAGAAGGCGGCGCGCTGTAGCTGGGATCTGCTTGGAGTGCTCTCCGAGTTGGACGCGGCCGTGGTCGCAATTTTTAACTTCGACGGCATTCAGATCATGCTCAAGGAGTTCTGTGGTCCGACTACCTCTGCAACTGCGTCCATGCCAGTGAAGACCCCACCAGCGTCGACATCTCCGGTACGCCGCGTGCTGTCGACGCGGAAGTCGGCACTCAGCGCTACGGACCGCGCCGCATCGGCAGTGTCGGCAGCCGCAGCAGGGGAGGCCACGTACCGTCGCATGGAAGCGCTCAAGTGTCTGTCCAAGGCCGCCCGCAACCACAACGAAGTGCTCCAAAAGATTGGTGAGATGCCGGGGATCGGTTCGCATTTGTTCCGCGTTCTCGCGGGAACCTCCGCTGGCTCAGAAGGGGACTCGGCATTAGCGACGACAAGCGTAAACCAAGAACACGCAGCCCACTTGATCGCAAGGATCGCATCGCAGGAGCTGTTCCGCGCGTCGCTGCTCTCGCAAGACCACGTGTCGACGTTGATCGAGTCGCTCGAGTCGGTCCACCCGAATATCGTGATGTACGCACTGGAAGCGCTGTTCTATCTGAGCGAGTTTGCGATGTGTCTCGACGCACTCGTTCGCCACGCGACGGTGCCAGTGCTGGCACAGATCCTGGTTTCCCCACTCGTTGAAGACGGCGACGCGACCAGCGGAAAGACCGAGCTGTTTGTACTCGGCTTGCTCGCCAATATGTGCGCCAAGAGCAAAGTCATCGGTCGCCGCGTCGTGTCCTCAAACTTGCTGCCCCGACTACGCAACTATCTAGCGTCGCCACACCCGCAGATGCAGTTATACGCGGCCTGGGTCGTCAAGAGTGTGTCGAAAGACAGCGAGCTGGTCGCCAAGCTCCACGAACAGCGGATCGCAGACGTGGTGGCGGACATGTTGCTCGGCTACGAGCCAATCAAGACGCAACGCAAGGCGTTTGGCGCGTTGGCCAATATGATCTCGGGCCACCGCCCCGGCACAGTGTTTGTCGACAGCGGCATGTTGCGCTACATTTCACAGACCATCGTGCGGGCGATGCACCCTCTCGTCGTGTCTTCGCAGCCGAACGCGCACCTCTCACTCGCACGTGCACTGACGGTGCTGGAGGCGATCGCGTCGCTGTCTCAAGTGGAGAAGGATATGCTGTGCGACGACGACGACGAGGTCGAGACACGAGCGATCGCGCTGACCCTGCAACTACTTGATTCGTCCCATAGTGTCGTCAAGCTCAAGGCCCTTCAGGTGGTGTCTCGCTGGGTCGAAGAAAACAGTGACCGGACCAGAGTCCGGCAACTGCTTCTCGTGGAGGCGCCGCTGCTGAGTCTAGTTCGTAACGTGTCGGACGAGCGTGGCGAGTGTCTATTGGTCGCGCTGACGCTGCTGAACGCGCTGCTTGCGATTGATGACGAACTGAAGAGTAAGCTCGCGGCGATGACGAATGAGGTGTTGCTCCGGTTGTTGCCGACGCTCGTGCCGTCCAGCCACACGGGCACCCCGCTCAACTCGATGCAGCTTCGCGCGCTCAACGAAGCGCTCAAGTCTCTGGTGGCGATGGCGAGAAGCGTGAGTCCCAGTGGTGGCGGCTCAAAGCTCTCAGGTGCAAACCCACTGATGACGCTGAGTGCGGCGATCGCCAACGCGCTGGATCCGCTCGTGGAGCTGCTGCGGCTTTCGACGGCATCGGACAGTTTGCGACTGAATGCTTTGTACCTGCTGGTCAACTTTGCAGGGTCGTCGGTGGAGTTGCGGCCGCACATGCTGACCAACGGGACGATGGTCGCGTGTATCCGCATGCTGATGGAGCCACACGACGACAAGCTCTTGCAGCTTTGTCTACTGGGCATGGCGTTGCTCACGGGCACCGGCGTGGACTTCTCGAGCGTCGTTCCGGAGCTTCTGGAGGTGGTCGACGTGCTGCTTCGGTGCCTGACGTCCAAGAACGCGAGCGTGCAGGCCAACGCCGTGTGGGTCGTCTCCAATATCTGTACAGAAGGTGAGACCGTTGACGTGTGTGCCTGCGTGAGCTGTCACCGTTGCCGTACGTACTAAAGGATGACTGTGGTGGATTTTTGTTTAATGCACAGAACGGCTGAAGGCAGCGATCGCAGGCCGAGGCGGTGCGACGACGTTGCAGGCCATTCTGAGTGAAACGCTGACCGACGGAGCCGCCGCCTCGCAGGGGCCGGGTTTGCTCGTCGCGAACGGCCACAGTCGGCCACCTTCGTCTTCGCAGCGTATTCGAGAGTACGCACCCAAGGCCATCAAGTCGCTGGGCTTCGCCCCCATGGCCACTGGGCCGTCAGGCTTAAGCTAGCGTCACGGTCGGTGCGAGTGAGTAAATCCATTCGTCGGGGCGGATGTGCTAACAGTGAATCGAGTCGCCCCCGCAACAAGAACCTGAAGTCGCTATCTATCGACCCGCAACGAGCCTTACATGGGCCATTCCAGGACAACTGCGGGATCCTGCTCACCAACCGTCCGACTCGCGCACGTCCACTTCCGCGACCGTGGGGTGGAGCAGATAGAGGCATCGATGCAGCGACTCGCGCGAGTGGCGAGCGGCGAACGCTCTCGCGTGGAGCGGTGAAGACGATTGCAACCAGAACCTCATTCTGCGGCGCCCCATCAGCCAGCGGATCCAAGTGTGAGAGCACTCGCACGATCGTCGTCCCGTCGCGTGGCCAGCAGTTTGAAGACACGGCCCATGGCCCAGAGCGGCGTCGCACACGGGGAGCTCTATGAGCTTGTCGCGCGTCCACGGTGCCCCCCCCCCCCCGCGGGTACGCTGTAAGCGGCCTGCATCGCCCGCGGATCAGCGCGTGGGCGGTCTGTGGTTGAGCTCTCGGCTTGAATGCCTGCGACGTGTGAACACGCGAGGCGGTGGAAGCGACCATCATTCTACATGAAAACGTGATTTGGACTCGCTTTACCGTTTAGGGACCGGTGGGTTCAAACGAGGGATAGGAGGACACCAACTAAAACCTTCGTCCCAGAATGGTGGAGCCACCTCTCTAGATATGGATCTTCTTCCGATATACGGCTTTGTACGGTACTAACATCCATATTGCACGTCTTCCAAAACCTTGGGTTCTCAGGTTCTTTCCGGCCCCCGATCTCCCACAACTTCACTCTCGACGTTCAGCGTGCGACATCCGAACATCCATCCCCACACGCACAAGACACGGAACACCATGGTACATGACGCTTCTCTCTCTCTCTCTCTCTGTCTATATGCGTCTAACGCGCGTTTATCTCTGTGCGCGCTAGGCCAACACGCTCGCGCCGTACCTCACGGCGATCCGCAACTCGCTCGACGGCGCGCTCTGTCTGCGCAACTTCCCGTCGCAGGTCGTCGAGCGCCACAACAAGCCCGAGATCGAGCTGCGGTGCGCGACGCGTCTTCCCTTCCAGGGGACGCCGAATGCGGGCGGTCTAACGGTCTCTCTCTGTGTGTGTGTGTGTGTGTGTAGTCTGAGCAAGGAGCTGCTGCTGAACCCGATCCTGATCTGCCGCAACGAGAACGAAAAGTGTCTGATCGAGCCGTCGATCAACTCGACGCGCGTGAGCATCTGCATCAAGCAGGCCGACGAGATCGAGACGATTCTGTGCCACAAGTTCAACCGCTTTCTCATGCAGCGCGCCGAGCAGTTTATCATCATGCGCCGCGTGCCCGTCGAGGGCTACGACATGAGCTTCCTCGTCGTGCACTCGCATTTGGAGACCATGTACAAGCACAAGCTCATTGACTTTATCATCCAGTTCATGGAGGACATCGACAAGGAGATCAGCGAGATGAAGATCTCGCTCAACGCGCGCGGCCGCATCGTCGCGACCGAGTTCATGAAGCAGTTCACGTAAGACGCGCGGAGAAACACGGTCGTCCTGTGAGAATGGCAGCAGAGAGCAAGGACGAACGAATGGCAAAATACACACATCCCCACACACTCAAGACGGACAAACGGACGGTGGACTAACAGTATCTTTCTTCTTTCATGTGTCGGACGCAGCGGCGTGCTGGGCCTTGAACCAGTCCCAGGACGCGCTCGGCGGCATCCACGCGGCCGACTGCGTAGACATGGTTGCCGCCAGCAGCGACCTCAGGCTGCGCTTGTCGCGCTGGTCGTCCCACGCGAAGCTCGACACGACCAGCCCCGGGTACCGCCGCAGCACGCGCAGCAGCGCGCCGGCCACGCAGCGGAACGCCTCCCAGAGCTGCGCGCTCTCGCTCACGGTCGCGGCGCGCGCGAGCACGGCCTCCAGGCTCAGCGTGCGCTGCAGCGTCGGGCCGTCGCGGCCCACGACCGCGCGGCACGCGAACGCGTCGCTCTCCTCGTACAGCACCCAGTCGGGCCCGACGCCGCGGCGCAGGAACGGATCGTAGCTCGCGACGACCAAGTGGTCAAAGAGCGTGGCCGGGAAGCCGCTCTCGAAGTGGTACTCCCAGTGGACGCGCACGGCCTCGCTCTCGTGGCTCTCGCGCGAGCCCGTCACGGCGCCGCCGAGCCGCACGGGCTCGCCGCCAAAGAGCCACGCCGCCGGCGTGTTCGAGCGCCAGAATGCCGGCACCAAGAGGTCCGAGTCGTGGGCCATGGCGCCGGCCGTCGGGTGGACCAACTGGAACTCCTGGAGGAGCTGCTTCATCGCGAGGAGCTGCGTCTCGCTGTCGAGGTTGGCCCAGAAGGGCAGTCCCTTGAGCGTCGCATGGGGCAGCGTCTCGCTCGCGCGCCGGTGCGTGATCACCTGCCGCACAAACTCGATCAGGAGCAGCGGGTCCACGAGCACGGCGTCGCGGAAGAGCTCGACGCCGAGGTCTTTGAACCACACGACGTCGCCGAGGTGGTGGAGCGTCTGCACGATCTCGTCCAGCGGCACGTCGCCGTCGCCGTCGCTGTCGCTGTCGCTGCCGATCGAGGAGGCCGAGTCGATGTCACTCGCGTAGCCGTCGTCGTCGTCTTCTTCCTCGTCAAAGGAAATGTCGATGGAGATCTCGCCCGAGCTCTTGGCGGCCAGGAACGGCACGGGCGGGTCGAAGGGTGTCGCGATGGCGTCGGCGGCGGCGTCCTCCTGCTCCTCATCTGGCTCCACCGACGCGGCGTCGCTAGTGGGCGGCTCCTCGACATCGTCCTCGTTCTCCTTGCGGGCCAGCAGCTCGCCGCGCAGGTACTCGTGGAGAGCGGGCACGCGCATGAACGCCTGCTGCACGCGCTCGTGCGCGGGCGATGCGGCCGCTGCCTCGCGCCGACGGACGATCGCGTCCAGCGCGCGCGAGTACGCGTCGGGCATCGCGAAGCTCTGCCTGCTGCGCGAGATGACGCGTTCCAGCGCGAGGCGCGCGCGCGCGACGGACGCGTCGCTCGTGCAGCTCACCAAGACCACGTCGGGCGTCGTACCACAGGTGTCGGCGTCTCGCCGGTCGGCCGCGCCGAGCGCGTCAAAGTCGGGCACGGCGTCGCTGTCGCGCTTGAGCTGCTGCCTCATCTCGTACATGCGCGTGGCCTTGGCGATGTGCGCGACCGTGTGCGCGAGGCTCTTGCCCAAGTCGTCGGCCAGCAGCGCGGCGAGCCGCCCGTTGCCGCGCACGAGATCCTCTTTGGTCGCGACGAACGCGAACTCGGCGTCGGGCTGGCGCGCAAAGATGATGCGGATCCAGCGCAGCAGCGCCGTCTCGACGAACTCGACCAGGAGCCGCTCGAGCTGCTTGGCGTCGTCGGCCACGATCGACGCCTGCAGGAACGCGAGCGCGTACGCCTCGAGGTCGACGCACACGAGGAACAGCGTGCGCTGCGAGAAAAAAAGCGCGTGCGCGGCCTGGTACTCGTCCTGGCCGGCAAAGTCCCAGAACGTGACCTCGTGGGTCTTGACCGCGCGCAGCGCCGGCACGCGCTCGTCAAAGCGCAGACAAAAGTGGTCGATGCCGATCGTGCGCGTGTCCGCGTGCTCGAGCGACGGCCGCGCGGCCGTGAGCGACTTGATGAGGCTCGTCTTGCCCGCGTGGCTCGCGCCCACGACGCAGATCTTGCGGCGCAGCACGACGTGGCGCGACTGGCGCAGCGCCGAGACGTACGCGAGCGTCGCGCTGGCGCCGTCCAAGACCGTCTCGGGCGGCACGTCCGTGAGCGGCACGTCGGCCGTGCGCTCGTCCATCCACAGCGACGCGCAGGCGTGGAGCGCGTCGCGTGCGGCGAGCGCGGCCGCGATCTCGTCGCAGGCGGCGTCCCACGCGGCGCCGCGCGCGATCAGCAGCTGCAGACAGCGCAGCGCGGCGCCGAACGACCAGCCGTCGTCGCGGTGGAGACAGCAGTGGATCGGCGCGAGTCCGTTCTGTGTGGTGGCGACAGAGAGAGAGAGAGAGAGAGAGAGAGAGAGAGGTCAGCGTCGCACAGTATGGAGCGCATAGGCCGGAGCCCAACGTACGCGGTCGACCGCGCGGACGTCCACGTCCGCGTGCTCGAGCAGCAGCCGCGCGGCCGCGGGGCTCGAGTGCGCGCACGCCAAGTGGAGCGGCGAGCGGCCGTCCTGGGCACAGCCAGAGAGAGAGAGAGAGAGAGAGGGGAGTTGTCAATGGAGAGAGACGCGCGCGGCGCCAACCGACGTGGCCGACGTACGTAGTTGGCAACGTGGACGCGCGCGCGCGCGTCGAGCAGCTGACGCACGATGGCGGCGTCGCCGCGCGAGCACGCCGCGTGGAGCGCCGTGTCCCCATTCTAGTCAGAAGCAGCAGCGCGTTGTTAGTTGCCGGCAGCGACCGCGTGGAGCCAGAGGCCACACCCTCCCACCAGGTCCTTGGCGTAGACGTCGCAGTGCGGCGCCGCGAGCAGCAGCGTGACGACGTCGGCGTGGCGCCGCAGCGCCGCCCACTGCAGCGGCGTCGCGCCGTCCTGACGGTGTTAACACACAAGTGAGCCCACGAGACCGCACAGCGAGGGGAGAGGAGTTGGGGAGGGAAGGGGGGGGCGGGGGGGGGCGCCCCTGCAGTCAACGAGACCTTGTCGCGCGTGTTGACGAGCGTCGCGGCCTCGGGCGTCGCGAGCAGCGAGCGCACGGTCTCGGCGTCGCCCACGCGGCTCGCCTTGAGCAGGCTGCGCTGCCGCGGCAGCCAGAACTGGTACAGGGGCATGCGCGTGGGAGGGAGGGAGGCCCCACAGCGGTTGTGAGAAGGAGGCAGCGAGAGAGAGAGAGAGAGAGAGAACCCATGGCGCGCGACGGGATGCGCAGCAGCGACCTTCGCGGCACATCTTCCACCTCTTTCCGAGAGATCTCGGACAATGGATAACCGGTATGAGTTGATTTATACAAACTATGTATGTACATGGGAATGGGTACGCTGAATGGATCGGAAAACGAATATATGCTGAGCGAATATTATGTAGAAGAGTGTATCTGGTGAGGGATGTGCACATATACGTGTGTGCCAGAGGGGAAGCGTCCAGCACGCGCGGATTTTCTGTTCGACATCGCCTCCGTAGATCCGAACGACGCAAGTGAGGTGGCCGCCACATTGTCGACATCTCCACGCTAGAGAGAGAGAGAGATGTGTCTACACACCCTGCAGTCACGGTAGAGACACTGATGCGTCGTTCTCTATCTCTGCGGTGAGAAGGATCGCTGTACAAGACAGGAAGGTGTTGCCTGGGTGTTCTCCTATGTCAGTATATTGGCGGTCCTGGTTACTGGTTACGTCGTACCTTCCGCGTGTGTACCCTGTCGCACTGTTCCCCGTTATCTCATTCGTCAGCCCTCCGGACGAAACGCTGGCTTCAAGACATGGCGAACATGGGCGGCAGGTCGCTGCGGCGCGCGCTGCTAGCGGCCTCCACAGCGCTGCTAGCGGCATCTACATGCGCGCAGCCGACAGAGCGGATCGCGGGCCTCGCAACGCAGCCGGTCGCGTCGCCAGCGGCCTCTGCGGGCGCGCACAACGCGCTGTTCACGTCGGCCGACGACCTCCCGCTGGCCTCGCTGCCGCGCTCCACCGAGCCGCCGCTCGTCACGCTGCTCACGGACGAGCAGCTCAAGGCCATCGGCGTCAAGTCTACCGTGAGCCCTTTCTCGGGCGACGCCCCGCGCGCCTCGCAGCGGCCTGTGGACGACGCAGCAGCCGACGGCGGCGCCACCGCCACCGACCCGTCGTCGCCTGCGACGGCGACGCAGCCGCCGCTCACGGGCTCGGCCGCGGCCGACGTGTCGATCGACCACGTGGAGGCACACCTCCAGATCCTGCAGGAGCTCGAGCTCAGCGTGGCGCGCAGTATTGAGGCCCTTCACGCGCGCAACAGCGACCCGCTGGGCACTGGCAATGGCGACCCGTTCCAGCGCCGCGGCGTGGACCTCACGGCGCTCAACAGCGAGCTGCAGACCGTGCAAAAGAACCTCAAGAAACTCGCCGAGGGGCTCAGCGGTACGCTGCAGGACCTCGAGGTCGTGGAGAAAGACTCGGAGGCGCAGGCCAAGAAGCTCGAGGCCGTGCTCCAGATCCAGCAGGAGGAGAAGGAGGAACACTTTCTCGAGGAGAACGGCATCCAAGAGGTCGACTACGAGTCGGGCCACATCCGCAACGCGACCAAGCTCCAGCTCTCGCGCGTCCACAAGGAGAAGCTCGAAGCCGCCGAGAAGAAAGTGGACCCGGCCGTGCTCCACTATGACTTTGAGCTGCTCGGCCAGATCGCGATCCTGCTCGGCGTCTCGGCCATCGGCGGCATCGTCGCGACTTACTTCCACATCCCACCCAACATTGGCTACCTGCTCGGCGGCGCGCTTGTCGGGCCGTCGTGTCTCATGGCCGTGCGCCAGTTCAAAGAGGTCGAGACCATCTCGCTCTTTGGGTCCATCTTCCTCTTGTTTGGCCACGGCGCGTCCTACTCGCCGCAGCAGATCGACCGCCTCGGACTCAAAAAGTACCTACTCGCGGGCGTCGCCTACATCGCCGGCACCGTACTGCTCGTCGCGCTCGTGTCTGTCTACCTCGGATGGGTGAGTGAGTGTGTGTGTGTGTGTGTGTGTGTGTGCGGTGGACGGTGGCCAGATCGGCGAGCGGACCACACACTGACTGACTGCCTGTGCGTGTTACTGCTGCTGCTAGTCGGCGTCGTTCTCCGAGGGCATCACGGTCGGCGTCGCCGTGAGCTTCACGACCACGGCGCCGCTCTACGAGCACATCCGCGCGAACCAGATCCAGGACACGTCCTACGGACGCGTACGTTGCTGGTACAAGCCTGTCTCGGTGTCCCTCCTTCTCATCTCCTTTTCTCTGTATGCCCACGCAGACGCTGATCGCGATTATCGCGGTCCAGGACATCCTCATGAGCTTTGCGCTGGGCACGCCCGAGTGGTTCTCCGTGCGCTCCGCGGGCTTCATCGGCATCGCGGCCGTGCGCTCCGTGATCGCGTACGCGATCGTCGTCGTGCTCACACTCGGGCTCCACCTCCACGTCGTGCCGCGGCTGCTCGCGTTTCTCACCAACATGGAGCAGGTCCACCACTCGCCGCTCGTGCTGCTGGGCGTGGTGTCGGTGTGCCTGTTCATGGCGCTCTTCACCGAGTCCATCGGGCTCTCGCTCGAGTGCGGCGCCTTCCTCGCGGGCCTCGCGTTCGTGAACGTGTCGCGCGACGTGCAGGGCGCGTTCACGTCGATCCGCGTGATGGAGAACCTCTTTGGGAGCATGTTCTTTGCGTGTGTCGGCATGATTTTGAATCCCATGTTTCTGCTCAAGAACGCCGGTGAGATCCTGTCGATGGTGATCCTCATCGTCGTGATTAAAGCCTGCTCGATGACGCTCGTGATGACGCTCAACAAGATGGTCTCGATCGACAAGGCGCTGCTCGCCGGCGTCGGGCTCTGCCAGGTCGGCGAGCTCGCGCTCATCTTCATCATCAAGGCCCACGCGACCAAGCTCGTCTCGCGCCGCATCTACCTGCTCTTCGTCGCGGCGATCGCCGTGTTCCTCGGCTGCTCGTCCATCTTCAACCGCCAGGTCGTGCTCGCGCGCCGCAAGAAGACCGTGTTTCGCCTGCCGACCATGGTCGCGCGGCGGCGATCACCGCACACGGACGTGGACGACACACGAGGAGCAGGAGGCCGCGGCAGCGGCGTCGCGCCGGGCGACAGAGACGGCGCCGACAGCGACGGCGCACCGCTCTCGCCCGTGTCCTCCATGTCGCTCGAGCGGAGAGCGCTGCACAAGGTCCCTTCCATGCCCAAATAGCCTCGCATCGGTCTCCGTTACTCTCCCCGCGCGATCGCCCACACGAACGTCATTCGGTACGGAAGACAGTAATTCGTTAGCTCTCTTATTTGCGTTCAGTCCGCCTCGTTGTAGTTGCTCTGGCGGCGGGTCGTGACGTCGTCGCCGTTGTTGTCGTGCTCGTCACCGTTCTCCTCGTCGGCGTCGGCGTCTTCCGGCTGCTCGGCCGCGGTCTGCTTCTCGCGCTGCGTCGGCGTCAGCGGACTGCGGACGATGAAGGGCGCGTGGTGCTGCGAGACCTCCTCGAGCGGCAGCGTCGCCTGCTCGAGCAGAAACGCGAACGCGTCGCGGATCTCCTCGGACGGGAACTCCAAGTGGAGCTCGCGATACCGCGTCGCGACCGTCATGGCCGCCGCGACGTCCACCTCGAGCGACGGTCTCCGCTTCGCGTCCGCGTCATCCGCGTCGTCGTCGTCGTTCGCGTCGAACGCGCTGTCCGTCGCGCTCGTCTTGCTCGTCGCCGTCGCGGTCGTCGCGTCGGCGGTCTTGCAGCAGTGCGCATCTGTGCACGGGCCGTTGCCGAGCCGCGACTGGAAGAACGGCGAGTCCTCGCCCAGCGTGACCGAGCGAATGTCCTTGAGGTTGATGGACGAGTCGAGCATGCGCTCGGTCGTCGCGGACGCCGACGGCGACATGGGCGGCGTACCCGCGGGCGACCGCATCGACCGCATCGACGACGGCGGCGAGGACCCGGGCGAGAGATGGTGCGTCGGCGACGGCGGCTCGCTCGTGGCGCTTATCCGGCTCTGGTCCGCCGCGTCGGACGGCTCCGAGCACGACGACGACGACGACGGCGAGCGCTGCGTTTGCTGCTGCGAGAACGCCGCGCACGAGAAGCCGCCGCTCGCCGAGCGCTCGGCCGCCGCGCCACGGCCCGCACCCGAGGCCTTGGACTTGTCTGCGCGGCGGAACGAGCGCCACCAGTTCTTGCGGTCGATCCAGCTCGCGCTGCCCGAGCTGCCCGTGCTCGTCGAGCTGTTGGTCGAGCTCGTCGTGGCCAGCGTGTGGTGCGAGCCGCCGGGCTCCTGCTGCTGCTGCTGCGGTTGCGCGTTGGCGTGCATGCTGCCGACGATGGCGCTGCAGTCCGAGTCGTCGCACAGGATGGGCTCGCTGAAGCGGCCGCCCTCGGCCGACGACCGCGCGGGCTCGAGCGAGCTCAGCCGCGAGATGTGCGGGTGCGCGACGGGCTGCTTGCTGCTGCCGCCGGCGCCGCTCTTGCCGCCAAAGCCGAAAAACGACGTGAGGCTCTTGGCGTTCTGGTGGTACTTGAGCAGCCCGCGCTTGAGCAGCTTGGGCTGCCACGAGAGCACGCGTCCGTCCGTCGAGAGGCGCAGCTTGGTGCGGTGCGGCTGGCCCTGGCGCCCGTGCTTGACGACCTCAAAGCCCGTCGTGGACGTGAGCTTCTTGCGGACGGTGTCGGCCACGAGCTGCTTGCGCTGCAGCGACTCGGCCGCGCGCCGCGTCTCGGCCTCGGCGCGCGCGTCGTCGAGCAGCTGCTTGCCGCGCCGGATCCACGCGTGTGCGCGCAGCGCGTCCATCGACGGCCGCAGCGCGGGCGTGACGTGGAGCATGCGCGTGATCAGCTCCTTGACGGGCGCGTCGACGTGGGCCCAGTCCTTGGCCGGGAACCGCACGTGGAAGCGGTGCGCGCGCAGCTGCGAGAGCTTCATGGGGAACGGCGGGTACCCGCAGAGCAGGATGTAGAGCACGACGCCGAGGCTGAAGACGTCGACCTCGAGCCCGTAGGGCTTGCCGTCGAGGATCTCGGGCGCGGCGTAGCCGGGCGTGCCGCACGAGTCGACCGACTTGTCCGAGGCGTCGCGCAGCTGCTTGGCAAAGCCAAAGTCGCAAAGCTTGATGGCGTGCGGGTCGCCGCTGAGCAGCACGTTCTCCGGTTTGACGTCGCGGTGGATGATGGCGTGTGCGTGGCAAAAGTGGAGCGCCTCACAGAGCGCGGCCGCCACTTTCTGCGCCTCCGGCTCGGCGAACTTGCCCTGCTTGACGATCCGGTCAAAGAGGTCGCCGTGCTCGGCGAGCTCCATGATCAAGTAGCACTTGGCATCGTCCTCGATGACCTCGTAGAGCCGCATGACGTGGTCGTGGCGCACGCTCGCGAGCACCTCCACCTCGTGGCCCAGCGCCGCGCGGTCCACGGGCGACAGCGCGGCCTTGTCCACGATCTTGCACGCAAACTGGCCGCCGCGCCTGCGGTGCGTGACCTGCTTGACCGTCGAGTACGAGCCTTCGCCCAGGTGCCGCGTGATCGCGTAGCGCTGGTGGAACGCCAAGAACGACTTTTCGCCGCGGCGAAAGACCACGCCGTTGCCGCCGCCGTGGGCGGTGCTCGCGCGGCTCGCGGTCGACGAAGACGACGAGGCCGAGGACGCGTGCTGGTGCTGGTGCTGGCGGGGACGCGTGGGCGACGGCGCCTGGTTGTCGGTGGCCGTGCCGCGGAGCGGCTTGTGCTGGGCGTGGGACGACGCGTCGCTCGACTTGCGCGCCCACCCGAGCAGCGTCGGCATGCTGCTGCTGCTCGCGTCGGCGGAGTTGTTGTCGCTTGTGGGCTGCCGCGGCGCTGCACGCGGCGGCGTCGGTGCTGCTGAAGCTGCTGCGGGTGCTGGTGCGGGTGGTGAAGTGGTGGCCTTGGTGCGGCGGCGCGGAGAGGCAGAGGTGGCGGGCGCGCGCGCGCTGTTGGCCGTGCGCACGGACGTCGAAGCGAAGAACAGATCCGACTCGACCGCGAGGCACCGCCCAAAGACCATCGAGAGGAAGAGGCGGAACGGGCGTCGCAAATTGGTCT
>JAADVV010000100.1:0-27844 GCA_023335905.1 Pythium pyrilobum | reverse complement strand
CCCCCCCCCCCCCCCCCCATCCCCGCCTCCCGCTAGCTATTGCGCTAGCGTATCCGTCTAGGTCACCACCTCTTCCTCGCGCGCGTGTGCTATGCGGTCTGTGCGCGCTGCGCTGCGCTCGCCCTCGCGCATGCTCCATCGCCAGCGGCTCTCGACGGCCGCGGCGGCCGAGCTGCCCAACTACCGGCGCATGATCCTCGAGTCGCGTGTGTACGACGTGGCGCGGCAGACGCCTCTGCAGCACGCGGCGGCGCTCTCCGACAAGCTGCAGAACCGCGTCTACTTCAAGCGCGAGGACCTGCAGCCCGTGTTCTCGTTCAAGATCCGCGGCGCGTACAACAAGATCGCGAGCCTCACGGACGCGCAAAAGGCCGCGGGCGTCGTGACGTGCTCGGCGGGCAACCACGCGCAGGGCGTGGCGCTCTCGGCCAAGAAGCTCGGTGTCTCGGCCATCATCGTCATGCCGCTCGCGACACCCGAGATCAAGCTGCAGTCGGTGCGCCAGCACGGCGGTGAGTTCGTGACCATCGTGCTCCACGGCAAGAGCTTTGACGAGGCCGCGGCCGAGGCCAAGCGGCTCGAAAAGTCCGAGGCGCGCACCATGATCCTGCCGTTCGACGACCCGTACGTGATCGCCGGGCAGGGCACGATCGGTGTCGAGCTGCTGCAGCAGACGAGCGGCGAGCAGCTCGACGCGGTCTTTGTGTGCTGCGGCGGCGGTGGCATGCTCGCGGGCATCGCCGCGTGGATCAAGCAGATCCGCCCGAGCGTCAAGGTGATCGGCGTCGAGGCCGCCGACGCCGCGGGCATGACGGCGTCGCTGGTCGCGGGCGAGCGCGTGACGCTCGACCACGTCGGGCTCTTCGCCGACGGCGCCGCGGTCAAACTCGTGGGCGAGGAAACGTTCCGCGTCTGCCACAAGTACGTCGACGAAATGGTCACGGTCTCGACCGACGAGATCTGCGCAGCCGTCAAGCACGGCTTCAATGACACGCGCGTGATCCTCGAGCCGGCGGGCGCCCTCGGCATCGCCGGGCTCACGCAGTACGCGCAGCGCCGGGGGCTCACGGGCTGCACGTTCGCGGCCATCACGAGCGGCGCCAACATCGACTTCGCGCGGCTACGCTTCGTGTCCGAGCGCGCCGACTCGCGCGAGCGGCTCGTGTCGGTGCAGATCCCGGAGCGACCCGGCTCGTTCCGCGCGCTCTGCCACCGGCTCGACGCCGCGGGCGTGCGCATCTCCGAGTTCTCGTACCGCTTCGCCGACGCCGACCGCGCGCGCATCCACCTGTCGTTCCAGGCGCCCACGCCCGACGCCGCGACAGTGGCCCTCCACATGCTGCAGACCGACGGCCAGTACGAGGTGCTCGACCTCAGCTTCAACGAGCTCGCCAAGGACCACACGCGCCACTTGGCCGGCGGCAAGTCGCGCGGCGCCGGTGCGAGCGAGCGGCTCTTCCGCTTCGAGTTCCCGGACCGCCCGGGCGCGCTGACGACCTTCCTCGACCACCTCCACGGCGAGTGGAACATCAGCCTCTTCCACTACCGCAATCACGGCGCCGACGTCGGCCGCGTACTCGTGGGCTTCCAGGTGCCTGGCCATGACCAGGTCAAGTTCCAGGCGTTCCTCGATCAGCTCGCGTACCTGTACTTCGACGAAACCCAGAACGAGACGTACCGAGAGTTCATGCTGTAAACAACAAAGTTATTCCCACTGCTACAACACACCTTTTGCTTCGTATTCACTTTTTTCTTCGTTTCGACAGAGGATATGACGCGTGTTCCTACGGACACATCGACGCGAAAGAGGGGAAAGCCAACAGGCTCTCCCGTCTCGCTTTTTTTTTTAACTCGGCACCCTTCATACTCCATCCTCATCTTCGTCGTCGAGGAATCCACGCGACGGCATGTAACCGCGCGGGCTCTTGGCCGCCGCACGCGCAGCGGGGTGCATCGGGTGACCCTCGTGGTACTCATCTTCATCCAGAAGACCCTGGTCTTCGAGCGGCATGTACTCGGCGAGGATGCTGCGAACCTGGTCGCGCATCTGGCGCTGCGTGCGCCGCCAGTAGACGAAGCCCGCAGCCGACACGGCGCCAGCGACAATCATCATGATCACGAGCACCGAGCCGAACGAGAAGCTTCCGCCAGCGGCAGCAATCGCAGCATTCGAGATACCACCGGCCTTGACGCAATTCACCACACTCGTCACGCCCTGGTTCGCGCACGAACAGACCTCTGGCGGGTCGTGGATGCCGTAGCCAGCACAGATCATACCAAGAATGCTGTTCGCGTCAATGCGACCACGCGCGTGGACGCCATCGACATATAGCGCAGGCAATCGCAGCAACTGCAGGGCAGTCTGTTCCTTGAGCTCTTCCTCGAGCATTGGGTTCTTCTCGTCAACGTCGATGCCGTACGGCTGCATGCACTTCTCCACGGCGTGAATATCAATGTTGTGCTTCTTCATCACCTTCTCCGCGCATCGCTTCTCCTTGAAGAGGCTTTCGTCCTGGCCGCATTCGACACCCGAGTCCTTGACGTACTTCCACCATGTCATGCCAACACCCTTCTCTTCTTCCTTCTCGTTGACAGTCTTCCAAATGCACTTGCGACGCAAGTTCTCGATCACAACATCCGCACCCGAAGCGCCGGCATCGCGATCGTGGAACGGCGACGGATCGAGCAGACAGTAGCGGCCCTTATTCAGGCACATGTTGCCGCACGGTTGCGATCTGTCGTTGTCATAGTGGCAACCCACCTTCTCACCGTTGTACGACACAAAGCGCGGTGTGAAGAACGCGCGCTTGCCGAGCGCCGAGACGATCTCTTCGAGCTGCGAGAGCGTGGCCATGGTTTGGTCGTCCCAGGCGCTCTGCCAGAGCGTCCACTCGACACGACCATCAGGCGACGGGATACCCCAGTCAAACTTGACCATGACGTTGCTCACACCCTTTGAGTGGGCTGTCACCTTCTTGATGTTGTCGGCATCGCTCTTGCGGATCAGCATCGACGGAATCGAAATGTCGCCGCCCGACTCGTCATCAGCCTGGTGGGACAAGAAGACAGTCGTCAGAAACCAGTACACGGTCACGGCGTAGCATCCAACACCAAAACCATATCGGCCAGCAACGTTAAAATCAAAATGCAAACAGCAACTTACCATGAACGGCAAGACGGTCTCGCAGAAGTCGTCGCCCGTGGCTTCCAGACACTCCGTGTCCGAGCAGAGACACTTGTTGTCGCCGATAAGCACGGCGCGTGCGCCAGCGTGCTGCGCGTTGCGCACCTTCTCAACAAAGTGGCAGCTGCCTCGGTCCAGCAGCAGCGCGAACGGCGGCTCCCACTTGGACGAGTCAATCTTTTCGCATCCACTGGCATTCGCGTAGATGAGCTGCGTCTGGAGACTGCCCATCGCGTACCCCGGGTACCCAAAGAGCGCCTCCTTGTGCTGGTACCCGTCCTTCTTCATCAGCGACTCAGGCAGCACGATCTGCAGCTTCGTGTGGTCACTCTACAGCCACAGGCACAACAGCAAAAGGTCAGCGTCATCTTCTTTCTTCTACTTCAACCCTCGGTCTCTCGTTTGGAGCTCACCTCCGTGGATGGCCACGTATCGATGTCCATGGGCTTGGCATCCACGCCTCCCGTCGCGGCCATCGCCGCGGCCACAAAGGCCGCCAGAGCGACGCAGCGAGCGCTTGTCCACATGAGGTTTCCTTCGCCGGCGGCTACCTTCGCTTTCCCTTCCGGTCTTTCCTTCTTTCCGAGAGTGAAGTGGCAGCACGCGTTTTGGAAGGGGAGTCGGAGACCATCACTCTGCCAAGGATTGACGTTGAAAAACAGCGAAGAAAACGAAAAGATCTGGATTTTTACGACCTTTTTACGGAAGATGCAAGGCTTTTTACGGACCAAACCATTAGCTTCGCCCGCTGATGGCGGGGCTCCGGTTTGCTGAGGGATCAGATGTCGTCTCTGCTTGACTTGCTTTCAGTGAGCAGGTGGCTATGGCGGCGACCAGGAGGGATGACTCGGCATCGGCAATGGGTATCGAGTTCGTATCGCGTTTGTATCCGCTAAAGACCGCGACATCACATTCCCTCAGACTCAGATGATCGACTGATGGCAACTCTGCTCAGCCTTGTTGAAGTGCGAGCAGGTACAGCTTGGTCTGGTGCTTGAGCTGCGCGAGCAAGTGGAGCTGCGCGGCCGCCACTTTCTCGCTGGCTTTGGTCTTCTCCAGAGCCTTTTCCTGGGCGATGAGCTGAATCTTGGCGTCCTCCGAGAGGTGGTCGCGCAGCGCGAAGAGGAAAAATCGGACCTCGACCAGCAGCTACGAACATCCAAACGTCAGTTCAACAAGTGGGGACATGATTCTGTACTTGGGCGGAGAAGAGATATACTGTACGTACGTGGATACGGCGCCACTCGGATGGCTCGGTGCTCTTGTCGAGACTGGATACAGATTCTTCGAGGAAGCGGGCGAGAATAGCAGTAAGCTGCACACTCACAGTACGCACGTACTCGGGACATTGCCCGAAATGCCCCAAACTCGTTTCCACCTCGCTGCGCAGCGTGATCAACTGAAGTAGCACGTTAAAAACATACTGCCGCGAGTCTTGAGGGATGGAGTTCTGCGAGCTGACAGCAGATGCGATGGCCGTTGGGGTTGGTGGGGCGCCGAAGTCAAAACTGGACGAAGAAGCTGTCCGGGATTCAAGTCGAAGCGACTCGGTTCGCGATGCTGCGCCGCTCCCACTCATCGAGGCAGGCACAGAACTCAGCAATGCACGACTTTGCTGGGCTTCTTCCACCGCGCCGGCTCGTAGAATGCGAAGAAGCGGTTCCGAGTGCAACTTCACGTACTTCTCCAGGCACTTGGCCTCGACACCGAGAAGCAATTGGCTGAGCTCAGCGGTCGGAGCACTTGTACCCGTGCTTGCTGGTCGGCTGTCTGCAAGTTGGTGCAACCATTTGTCGACTGTTGGTAAATACTTCTCGCGCAGTTCAATGCAGTTGGCCACGATCGCGAACACAACACATACGCTGGGTCCATCACGGCTTCGAGTGGATCCAGCAACTGAGGCCATGGTAGACGGAGGTGCAACGGCAGCAGCAAACCGGTCCATGAGTGTCGTCATGATAGACGATAGCATCGTGTGGAGCTGATGTTTGAATTCCTTGACAAGTACGTTGCGAAACGTCTTGGAATCAATACCCCCTTCGTTTGAAGCCGAGCTTTCCGTGCCGTCGGCCATCGCCATGAGCACTCCTCCAATGTGTTTCCAGATATACTCCCATCGACTCATCACATCGAGACAGCACGCCGTCAGCACGGGCGCTCGCGAGAGCCGGACCTTGGATTCCGACGAAACCATCGAAGTATTGCGGATTTCGTCGAAAGCGCTGCTCGCTTCAGCGATGAGTCGCGCAGCCTTTGTGTTCTCCGCGCTCGAAGACGGCAGAAGAGACACGTCGTTCGCTGCGGCTGAGACGTTTAGAGACGATTCCGTGGTGAGGGATTGGTTGCTGAATGCCGGCTCAAAGTACTCGTTCATGAGCTGTTCGCGGTGCTTGGTACACGACTGCTGCACAAATTGAAGCACGATCTTGATGCGGAACTTGTCGCAGAACGAACTTCGGAGCTGCGTGATGTTCGTGTTGAGCAGCGCCGCATTGGCACACTTCTTGAGACTATTGATCTCGCGGAATGATTCATTGAGCTGCTTCAGCACTGCAGCGGATGGGGGCGACGCGTTCCTCTCTATCAGTTCGATGGCTTTCGAGAGGATCGACCAGGCTTTCTGCTGGATCGATCCAGCTTCGGCAGACGTGATAGCTTGTGATGCACTTAATGGGTTGGTACTGCTGCTGTTTCCTGTGGTCGCTGGTGCCTTAAATACATCGCAGATGAAACCCCACAGCCCGCTGCGGAATCTGGAGACCACCGATGCACATCCAAATACGACGTTTTCCGGGTCACAGCTATCGCTCTGCTGCAGCACGCCGAGCTTTGCCTCCAAGAAGCTGAACTGCTTGATCAGACACGTCAGTGTGGGCTTCTCGGTGATGCCGATCGCCTCCAGCACGGCAATCGCTCGCTTCTGGTCTTTCACCGTTAGCGACACGTCGTCAAAGTGCTTGAGCAGCTGTGCGTTCGCCTTTCGAGCAATCTCGTGCGCGGCCGCGAGCACCGGTTGGAGCGCCGCGATGTTGGCTTTGGTCTGGTGGAACTTCAGGCGGCAGTAGTCCTCGGCGAGCTTGTCGTATTCCTTGTTCTGGAGACTTTCCTTCATCTTGGTCGTTATCTCGAAGACAGGCCGGAACCGGTTGAGCACAGCGATCGTGTTGCGGATGCGGCGCTGCTCCTTGGTGCGCTGAAGCATCACTGACAGCGTGCTGTCCGTCACCTGCTTGAGGTTGGCCATGTCGCCGAGCAGCCCGTCATTGTCCTTCTGGTGGGTCTTGATGTCGTCTGCCAGCGCCCGCACGGCCTCGTGGCACGACAAGTACTGGTCAAAGTGCGCGCTCACGAGCGCCTTGAGTTGCTCGGTTTTGTCCGACGTCGCGCGCTTGAGTTCCTTGAGCTCATTCTGCAGGCTCGAGAAGCTGGTCGTCTGCCACCACCCAAGTCATTCCACATCTTCGATATCTCCGCCTCGAGAACGCGTGTGCGGGTACTTACTGCGTGGGTCACCGCGAGGTACTGCTTCGCGTCAAAAGAGGGCGACGCTAGGTCTGTCTCGGGCGTACTACGCGCGTAGTTCGCGTTGTTGTTGCCGCCGGCGGCCGCGCTCTCCATCGCACTCGGTCGCATCGCTCCTTTCTTTTCTCCGCAGCGTGTCGCTTCAAGATCCAAACCACCTGCTCTATACTGTCACGTCATCGCGTGGCTGTTACGAACCGCTTATATAAGTTACGGAGGTTCTTGTTTTACGCGACCGCCCGTTCGTTTGTCCATGATGGTTGGGATCGTGCTTGGATGCATTTCCGCACCAATCCCGTGGACTCAAAATTGGGACACTCTCGTGTTGCCGTTGGTGCTGTGTGCTCTCTCTGCGCCGCGGTGTGGCGTGCGTCATGTCTCTGGAAGGAAGAGCTTCTTTCCTGCTGCGTCGTTCAACATGGCTGGCTCAAAGCTCGAGCTCAAAGCTTGGAGGTCGGAGGAGAAAATAATGGATTCCTTATTTTACATTTTTTTATACTGATACATGGTAATAGGTGGTTGTGGTGGGGCCGATTATCAAGCCTCCTTGGACGAAGAGAGCTGGGCTTGCCACTGGGCGATGTTGGCCTGAAGGTTGTCCTCGAGGATGAGGGCGTTGAGCCACGGGATGCTGTTGAAGCCCTTGGCCGCAGGCAGGGCCAAGTTCTCCAGGAACCACACTTGCGAGTTCAGGAACGCGTCCTGGGACCACTTGTGGCGGAAGCACGAGTCGGGACACACCGAGTAGCGCATGCGCTGGTCGAGGTCGCCCTGCAGGAAGAGCTCCTCGTTGAGGCGCGAGACCCACTTGGAGTGGATCGCGAACGGCTTCATGGTCTGGCTGATGTCGCTCACGTGCATAGCACACCGCAGCGCGATGGTCTGCAGCGGCAGCGCCATTACGCTCGACGTCGCGTCCCACTCGTCAGCAGAAATGCTGGCCACGTCGCGCAGGAGGTCCTTCTGATAACACAGAGCGGTGGACTGGATGGTCTCGCGCACGATGCCGAAGACTTGCTCGAGCTGGTCGTTGCACATCTTGGCCAGCACGTTAAAGCGCGGATCTGCGAGCAGATCCAGCGCCACGGCCGTGTGCATCTCCTCCATTGGTGCACGCGTCGCGTACTTGAGCGCGATCTCGTGGTTGGTCTTGAGCAGAAAGTCGTTCGTGAGCCCAATGTGCTCAATATCGTGCATGATCGCGGCGAAGAGCACGCCGATCTGGTTGTGCACGGCGACGCGTACGCCGAGCTGGGTCGTCCAGAGCATCATGAAAAGCGAGTGGAGCACGTCCGCGGCATGGCACGCGTTGTGGAACGGGTTATTCTCGTTGTAACGGGACTGGATGTGTCGCAGGAACACTGGGAGTGTACGGAGATCCAGCAATTCTTCACCACAGTCAATGCAGGCGAATACAAGCATGCCGATCACCACGACGCTGTTGCCGCCCACGAGCTCGTGGAACACTGTGAGGTCGAGCTGGCACGTGCCGAAGTGGTTCATGACCATCTTGACCACGTCGTCGGCGTTCGCCTCGGGCACGTCACACTGCGTGCAGAGTCGGCGGAGCTCGGCCTCATCGAAAAGCTCGCTCGATCGGCGTCCACGCTTCCGCGATCGCGGGGACGCTGGCATGACCTCGTTCTCCTCGACAAAAATGGCACCCGCACAAATCTCATCCCACGAGAGGGACGTTTGCTGGGACGAGCTGCTCGCCCGTGCGGTCTGGCTGCTGATGCTCGTGGCGGCCTTGACATTCTTCTGGCTTCCGAGCACGTCGGGCGCAGACCGCGGCTGGGAATACTGGCTGAGCGTGACCTGGCTTTTGCGCTTGACCAATTGGCGCGTGCGGTGCGAGCTGTTGCTGTTCGGTGCGGTATTCTCGTGGGTCGGCGCCGCGGCCGTGCGGTGTGACCTGTGGGACAAGCCCATCGACACGTTCTTGATGTACTGCGCGATGAGCTTGATCTTCTCCTCGATGCGGGTCTTCTTGGATCGCGAGCCCCGGCGCGCCGTGGGCGCCGGGGCCGCGCCTGTGTGGCTAGTCGTGTGGGCCACGTGGGCGGCTGCGGCGAGCATCGCGCTGTGCTGGTCGCGCTTAAGGTCGCTCACGCTGGCGTTGCTGACAATGCTGCTGCGCACGCTGCAGAGCAGGTCGTCCGAGGGTGTGAGCATGCGCAGTGGCTCGGTCACGGCGGTCGTTGTTGTCATTGTCTCGGTCGCGGCGCGGCGCGCCGTCGCGGGGCGCACCACATCCTCCTCCACAGTTGAGCAGATCATCTCCGTGGCTGGCTGTCGACTGCGAGTCCTCACGCGAGAGCGGCTCCCTCACTCGATGCTTCGCCTTCTCCCCCTCCCTTTCTTCTCCTCCCGTCAGTCGGTCGATTGAGACACCCTCGCCCCCTCACACACTCACACGCGCGCAGCGAGGGACTCCCACACACAGCATTCGGGCTCTTCCTCCAGAGGTTCAAGACCAGTCGGCTGTGGTCGGCGGGTTTGGGTCGGAGGCGTGTCTCACGAGCGTATATGTTGAGGACGACCTTTCTCCCCAGTCGGCGGAACTGAACACGCCGGTCTATCGGTAGCCGCGTAGCCAGGCGGTGTATACGTTTAACGGTGCATGTCCCACTGCTGCAGCTGCCGCGGCGGTCAGCTAGGGACGACCGCCACTGACACCTGGCTAATCACACAACATATATACAGGTCAACCCCCCTAGTCTCTTCAGAATCCACAGGTGAAAGTCAACCCATCTCGGCAGCATCGGAACATATATAAAATCAAAGAGGTTGTGGACGGACGAGGGCCCGTGTGACAGCGAACTGATGCCTTTGCCACCACATGTGGGAGGGTTGTGTGGTCGGCGAGAGTAACAAACTGGGACATTCGTTGCTGTTTCAAATCGGAAGGCCTGAGAAAAGATGGAGCAGCACAAAGAAACGGATCGAGCCCGTGCGGGCTCGTGCGCCAATCTGGGGGAGAGAGTTGGATATCAGCTTTCGCAGGTCCACGCGGGTCCATCGGGGCAGACAGTGGGACGGCCACCCAGAAGCCAGAATGTCACTACGGAAGGCTGAAGTCACTATCACGAGGCAAAGTATGTACTGTTGGCCCGCCGGTACCGTACCGGTACGTCTGTGTCGAAGTCGCCAGGAGTGTTTGCACGATCAAGTTCCTGCTGGACGCGCATTCCGCGGGACGATCTTGCGGTGCCACATCGCACGCGTCAGAAGATTTACAGAGGAGCAACGATGCTGGGCCTGCGACGCTTGTCCACTCTCCGCACGGGCATGCTGTCCACACGCGCGCTCGGTATTTCCCTGGTAAAGTGGTGCTACCTGATATTGCGGGAGGTCGGTACAGTTTGTTTACATCCGGATGTGTGGCATTGTGCAGACCCGGAAGGCGTCGGCAGCAGGATGCACGGCCACTCGCTACGCGTCGTCACAGACCGCAGTGCAGGATCTGTGGCGCTCCGTCGGCGCTGTGTGCTTTGATGTCGACAGCACCGTGTGCGAAGATGAAGGCATTGACGTGCTGGCAGAGCACTGCGGCGCCGGCGCGGCCGTCAAGGAGTGGACGACAAGGTGAGTGGAGATGGGATCTTCCTTGAGCTGATTTCAGGGTGACTCAGACGCTTCGTTGGATAGGGCCATGAATGGCGGCGTCAAATTTCAAGACGCACTCGCGGCTCGACTTGACATCATCAAGCCGTCGCGCAACGACATCAAGGAGTGTCTCGCGAAGCACCCTCCTGTGTTGACCAAGGGTGAGTTGGCTTGACAATCAAATCTCATCCAGTCCCCTGGGTCTCACCCGATGCATTGATCTCTGCAGGCATCAAGGAATTGGTCGAGACGCTGCACAAGAAAAACATTGAGGTGTTCCTGGTGTCGGGCGGCTTTCGCTTGATGATCGAACCGGTGGCCAAGCAGCTCAACGTGCCGAAGCGCAACATCTACGCCAACCGGATCTTCTTCGAGGATAACGGCGAGTACCGCGGTTTCGATGACACGGAACTCACCAGCCATGATGGCGGCAAGGCTGAGGCCATCAAGGTCATCAAGAAGACCCACGGCCACGACGTCATCGCGATGATCGGCGACGGTGTCACGGATTTGCAAGCGCGACCACCCGCCGACCTATTCATCGGTTTTGGCGGCATCGTGACACGCCCAATCGTGAAGGAAAACGCTGACTGGTTCGTGACGGATTTTGAGGAGCTTACGGCACCGTTGCGACTGGAGAACTAGATCTCACCCGAGTCAATCCATTACAAGTTGTGATTTCTCGAGTTTTCGTACGCAAAAAGTGTGTATTCTCATTAGGATTATGGATTGGCAGCACATCTGAGAGCCTTGTTCTATTCGTCGTCCTCGGCGACGTCGCCGGCGGCGTTTGCCTTCTTGAGCTCGCCCGGCGACTTTCGGAGCGCTTTGACACGGCGGCTCTGCATGCTGTACACGTCCTGCTTCTCCAAGTGGATGCGACCAAGCTTGTCGCCTGTGAGCTCGTCTCTCGAGATGTTCTTGATCTTCTTCGGCGCCAAGCCCTTCGGCTTCTTGGTCGCGGCCTTCATCAAGTCGGCCGAGGCCAGCTTCTGGCGGCGGAAGTGGAGGTCAAAGCGAGGTCCCATCTCGTCGAGCTCGACACGAGGGTGGTTGCCGTCCGACTTGGCGAAAGCGATCGAGTACGAGCGGAAGAACACCTTCTCCTTCCAGGCTGTGCACACGATAACGTGGTCGAGACCCTTGACGTTGATCTGCTCGACGACGGTGCCGCGGAACACGTCTATTAAGAGGTTCTTGAGCTTGGCGAAGTTCTCGTTGCTCTCCCACTCGTCGCCCGAGAACACGAAGCACGGCTTGGAGCCCGGCGCCTTCTTGCTCTTGCACTTGAAGCTATCGATCGCCTTAAAGTTCGAGAACTCGAACTCCATGATGTCGAGGATGTGACCATCGAAAGTGCGACCCTGCAAAAAGAGAAGAAGTACCAGGTCAGTCTTGTCCGTCCATGACTGGCCACCACCGGTAGTTGACACAAAATCGTACCAGAACGAGGTTGTTCGGGCGCTTCTTGGTGTTGCTACCGATCATGAAGAGGCTCGTGTCGTTCTTCTGCGTCAAGAACTCGATCTTGTTCTCGTCGTCGAAGGGGTGGATGTCGTTCTTCTTGCCCATCATCTTGGCGTCCGGCGCCTTGAGCGTGCGCTGCATACCACCGACAACGCCACCGTCAATATACAACTTCCATCGCGCTACAATCCGCATCCGAATCCATCATTACCAGGTCGCGCAGCAGCGTGTTGACCTCGTCGCTGGTCTTGTTGCCGCGCAGGACGAGGAGCTGCTTGGTGTTCTCCACGAGCTTGGGCTCCTTGTTCTTGATCGCGCGCACGACATGGGCCTTCTGGCGCTTGGGCTTGAGCACCGTCGGCACCTTGCGGCTCTTCTTCGCGTTGCTCTTGGCCACCTTCTTGCCGGCGCGGTTAAGCTGCCGGCCCGCCGTCTGCGTCATCGCCTTCGCACCGCCCGCCATGGTTCTCGCTTGGTGATGATCCCTTCAATTGTTGCCTCTCGGACATGAAAGGCCACCAATAGCGACCTCTATTCGAATGGGAACAGTACCCTCCCACTTGATTGGCTTGCATCACTTTCACTGACAGAGGAGATACGAACCGTTAGTGTTACGTGGACGTTGACCTGCCCGTCGACCACTGTTGGTGACACTATGCGACCGCGGAAGCGTCTATCGCATCGCTAGCTTCATCTGGTGACTAGACCACATGCTCTGCAATATCTTCGAGCCAATCTGTCGATGACCTTCAGGCCAGCGATGCTTGGATTGCTCGTGAGGAATCCACGGCGCCTTTGCCCTGAGTCGTCGGCGGCAGCGCTGGCTTCGATTTCTGCCATATCAAGTTATGTTTGAAAATCAGTCCGCCCTCCTTGCTTCGTTGTGCGTGTTGCAGGATGGGCCTGTTACGAACCTCCAGTGTGTCCATCACCGTGTCATCGCACGCGGAATCAACCACGTTGAGTGAGCGGCCACCTTCCCTCCATCTCAATCCCCAGCTCCATTAGCCAGACCAACAGACAGACAGACCAACCATGGCTCAGAACTCGGCCTTCTCGCGCCCGGCCTTCGGCACCGGCACCTCCTGGGCGGACGACGACGACCTCGACCTCGAGCCATTGCCGTTGCCGACGGCGCTCCCAAAGTGCGTACCACCCCCATGCAAAATGGCGCCTTTGAGCTGCTGGATGGGTGCATGAGCAGGGCTGAGCGGAATCTGTGGTCGCGTGTGTGGATGGAAACAACAGGCTCGACGAGCAGGAGCTCCCGCGTGCGGAGTCGCCGCGCCGCGAGCAGCAGCCAGAGCGCCGCGACCGCAAGTACTCGAGTACGTACGCACCCAATGGGGGAGGGAGCAATCGGTTTGCTGACATTCAGTTGACGCCGAATCGTAGACGAATCCCACGACCGCGACCACGGCTATGGCCACGGACGCCGCGACCGCGGCGGGTACGAAGACCGTGGTGACCGTGGTGACCGTGGTGGCTACCGTAACGAGCGCCGTGACGAGCGGGCCCCGCGCGGTGGGTATGAGGGCGAGCGCCCGAAGAATCCGGTGCCAGACCAGGGACCGTACAAGGTACACTGCGTGGGCCGAGGAGTAGGTTACCCTCTTGCGAAGCTTTCTGCTCATTACTGTGCTCGCTGCTGTTGGGAAGGTCTACATGGGCAACCTCCCGTTCCGCGCGAGTGAGCACGACATTGTCGACTTCTTCGGCATGTCCGAGGCTGTGACCGATGTGCGCTTGCAGCGAGACCCAGTTACGGACCGCCCGAAGGGCTTTGCGTACGTCGAGTTCCGCGACCGCGACGCGCTTGTGGAGGCGCTCAAGCTTGATGGACAGGTACACTATGCGGTGCCGCAGGGTAAGCGTGTCGACGCGATCGAACTGACGAGTTCGTATCTGGTGGAAAGGACTTTGACGGGCGTGCTGTTCGTGTGGACGTCGCTACGGACGGTCGCAAGCAGCGCCAGACGGGCTCATTCTTTGAGAAGCGTGGCGATCGCCCCGAGCGTGGTGACCGCGGTGGCCGCTTTGAGCGTCGTGGGTACGGTTGCGCTTGCTGTTGTTGAAGTGGCACTATCTGCGACAGCTCTATTGACTGCGAGTACTGTATATGCTGCGTCTCGTGAATCTTGCAGGCAGGACGAGCCCCGCAGCGAGGCGCCGCGCGAGCGCCCACGTTTGAGCTTGCTGCCGCGCACGAGCGAGAACAAGGAGAACAAGGACGGCGCCGAAGTCAAGAAGCAGAGCATCTTTGGCGAGGCGAAGCCGCGTGACGAGGCTGCGTTCTGGGAGCGCAAGAAGGCCAAGGAGGTGGAGCGCGAGCCGAAGCCGAAGTCGGAGCACACCAAGAAGGGCGGCCCGCGTGAGCGAAAGACCAGCCACGACGAGGCTGCCGAGGGCCGTGGCGCCGGCGGGCGTGGTGGCCGCGGTCGCGGCGATCGCCCGGAACGTGCGGAGCGTGCTGGTGGCCGCGGTCGTGGCGCAGCGGCGGCCAACGCTGCTGCGCAGCCAGAGCGTACCCCCGCCAAGAAGGAGGAGCCGAAGCCAAAGAAGGAGGAGCCCAAGGCTAAGAAGGAGGAGCCCAAGCCTAAGAAGGAGGAGCCCAAGCCAAAGAAGGAGGAGCCCAAGCCGAAAACCGTGGAGGCGAAGGCGCCAAAGGTGCGCGTGCCATTTGCACATTGTGGATCATGGGTATATGAGGGTAACGAAGAAGTTGCTATGGACAGATCACGAAGATGCCGGCGCCGGCGTCGACCAAGACCAAGAATGCCTTTGAGCTTCTCAACGACGACTCGGACTCGGACTAGCTGAGACGTAGTCTGATTGGACAAAACAACTCTAATAGAGTAGTTCTGATTGGTTCAAATAGGAATTTCATGCGTTCCCTCGTTTGATCCAACAAGGGACCGTATCCTGGGAGCTCTTTGTGTGCCCCCCTTCGGTTGAGCGAGCCAAAAAGATAGCGGCACAAGCACCGAGGTGAAGAAGAAGGAAGATGTCGCGACGATACGATGGACGCACGACGACGTTCTCCCCGGAGGGTGAGTCTTGCTGGTGCGGTGGTGGTGCGGAGATGATTGGGCATGCTCTGACGAGTAGATTGCGGGGTTTGCGGGCTGCAGGACGTCTCTTCCAGGTGGAATACGCCATGGCGGCGATCGACAATGCCGGCTCGGCTGTCGGTATCCTCGCCAAGGATGGCGTTGTGATTGCCGGTGCGTACTGAAATTCAAGATGTGGGATGGCGCATAGGGTGGTGGCTGATGCCCGACTGCGTGTGTGAACAGCTGAGAAGAAGACGGTGTCGAAGCTGCTTGCGCCGAGCAAGACCAGCGAGAAGACGCTCAAGCTCGACGATCACATTCTTTGCGCCGTTGCTGGTATGAACACGCCAATCCTATTGTCGTTGTGAGCGTGATGTGTGCGCTGATTCCATTTGTGGCGTTGTTGTGCGCCAGGTTTGACCTCGGATGCCAACATTCTCGTCAACTACGCTCGTCTCTCGGCCCAGCGTTACGAGCTCTCGTACCAGGAGAAGCAGCCGTGCGAGCAGCTCGTGCAGGCGATCTGTAACTACAAGCAGGCGTACACGCAGTTTGGCGGCCAGCGTCCCTTCGGTGTGTCGTTCCTGTTCGCCGGATGGGATCGCCACCACGGCTTCCAGCTTTACCACAGTGACCCGAGCGGCAACTACGGCGGCTGGAAGGCCACGGCCATCGGTGCCAACAACCGTGCTGCCAAGAGCATGCTGAAGAACGAATACGAGGAGAACCTGAGCGTGGTCGACGCGCTCAAGTTCGCCGTCAAGGTCATGAGCAAGACCATGGACTCGACGGCGCTGAGCGCGGACAAGCTTGAGTTCACGACGGTGACGCGCGACGGAAGCGGCAAGGTGATCCACCGCCAGCTGACGCACCAGGAAGTCGAGGCCCTGCTCAAGGAGGCCGAGGCGGAGAAGGCTTCGGCTGGCGACATCTAAGCCACTTGCCAGTTCTGCCAGACAAGCAAACGTTCCCGAGAGAATCCCAGTTTGACCTTTGATTTGTTTTCCTTCTCATTGCATTGTGTTTGCTTTACGGTTGGAAGTCTCGGCTTCTATCCTATCCTATCGTTCCATTTTGGAGCTTGTCTCCGAAAGAGGACACGCTTCCGGTGACGCCATTGGACACGCGATCAACTTCCCTGTCGAAAGTATCCTTGGCCCTCTCGCCCAGGCGACTGGAGCACGTGGAGAAATCGATTCCGCAGACCATGAACGAGATGAGGAACCCCAGCAGCGCAAGACAGAGCACGATGATGCACCAGTACTTCATGTTCTTCCACCAGTACGTGTTCTTGAGCTTCTTGGCCGACTTGTCGAACTTCATAGCGTTGTGGTGGAGGCTCTGCGTTCGCATGACGAGCAGATCGATCTTCTCGCCCTTCTGCATGAGCTGGTCCACGTTTTCGATCATGATCATCTTGACTTTCTCCATTTTCTGCCGCACCTGCATGAGCGGCGTATCCACCTTGAGGTTGTCGTACTTCTTGGTGAGCGTCTCGATCGTCGCGGTGAACGGCGCGAGCCCGTACGCGATCGCCGTCTTGGCTTGCGCCGCGTACTGCTGCAGGAAGAGCGTCTTCATCTCTGTGAGCATCGCGAACGCGACGTTCGCGTGGACCTTCTCTTCAGCCATGCACATGTACGAGAGTCCATCGTCGTGCAGGAAGAAAAAGTTGTAGTCGTTGTACGGGAACACACTCCGCACGGGCCGAGAGGACGGGGCGGCGGTCGCGGATGCATCCTGTTGCGCGAGATGCTTCAACACGGCACGCGTGACCGTCTGGAAGTTGCCGCTCGTTCCTCTGTCTGTGAACTCGCACAGCACATTCTGCTGTCGCGCGATCAGCGCATACACCACCGACATCACTAGAATGCCCCGGCGCTTCAATTCCCGTCATGGGACGCGCGACGGCTCGCGAGAAGCTCTTCAGGATACTGCACGTCCCGTTACCATTGGAAAAAATTGCGCGTGTGCTATCCTCAAGACCGTTCATTGGCCAAAATGGGATGCAAATGGGCAAAGCAAGGCACCAGTTTCGAACGAGTCCTAGAAACAGCGGGCTATGGGTTGGGCGAAGGCGGCGGCCGCGCTGTTTTTCTCCGCTGCATGCGGCTTCCTCGGCGAATTCGCGGTCACTGCTGGAGATGGTGTCGTCGGCTCTGCTGAAAGCGTGAGATCGAGCCACGAGACCGTGTGCAGCTCCCTCTCGGGGCCGTTCTGTTTGCATCTCGGTGCGGATGCGTCGTTCGCACCGTACATGACGCCGATTGAGGAGCCCAGAGACGGCGACAAGGCGAAGGCTGAGACGCACAAGTTCGAGGAGATCGTGATGGATCCCAAGAAGTGCTTCTTTCGCCACTTTTCACGCTCCTGGATGGACGCGGGAGGCGAGGCGAACGACCTCATGAGCCAGCGCGTCAAGACGATTGACGAGTGCGAGCAGCTCTGCTGCGAGCACCCCAAGTGCAAGTCGTACACGTTTTGGATGGGCCACACGTGCTTCCTGCGCGCGACCAGAAACATCCCAAGAGAAGACGGAAACTCGTTCAGCGGCAACAAGCTGCAGTGACCATATCGATGGGACGAAATACAGTGGTGGCGTGCCGTGACGTGGTCCATGTTGGTTGACAGACTTTCCACTTGGCCGTTTACATTTTACGTATGGGGTAGTGCTGCCAAGAGTGATGGTCTTGAAGTTGAACACAGCTTGCGCGGAAAACTCAAAAGGGGAAACCAGCAAACGATGGACGGAACGCGGGAAGTAAATGGAGGAAAATGCGCGCCGCGCGTGCCGCCACGTGAGGAGGTGCGATAAACGTAGATGAACGAGGCGATCATGATAGCCGGGTGGGCAGAGGCTCAGGCTCGGTTGTTCCCGAAGGTGGTGCGCCGGATTGAAGCCCTCGCGGAGTCTTTTCTCGAGAGCATTTCGGTTTGTGGAGAAGAGAGGAGCCAATATGCTCGTTACGCATGCGCCTAGATCTAAGTGTGAGGATTGCGGTACAGGCCGGAATGCCCATGGATCTAGAGACGGTGAGTTTTCAGCATTCAATAGTTGGCCACTGTTCCGGAACTAATAGTGATCGGTATGTTCAATCCAGCTTCGCCGAGCTACAGATGCAATGGACTACGATGAAGAGCACGGACAGCTCGTTCACAACCAGGAGACACGGTTAATGCGATTTGTGCGTGGAGCTCTGGACCACGATGGTGAGGGCTATGGAGTGCTGATTGGCTCTTACTGGACAGAATCGTGGTGGAGCGCGCAAGTACACGTCTGTGTGGTTAGTCCTGCAGACCGTGCATGAGCTTCTGCTCGAGAAAAAGACCGTGACGCAGGTATCGTAACAAGCAAGCTGTTGCAAAGCCGTAATGGCAATCCAATCATGGTACGGGTTTGTCGTTTAGCGAGAACTATACTATTTGCACCCGTTTTTCAAGAACCAAAGCGAAGCCGACGAAGCCATCATCGGTGAGTGTGTGCACCACTCAAGAGTGGCAAGCGAACTGGAACTACAACGTTTCACATTCTTCGTTAGACGCAGGGTGCATTCTTCGCGTGCCACGCAGCAGTCTCAACATCTTTGGTGCCACAAAAGGGTGTTTCAGTGGCTGCTTGTCGATCAAGGTGAGGAAACGAGCAACACAGTTTGCCTCGTCGTCGCCAGTGGACTCACTACGCGCGCGCCAACAGAGAGAGAACGAGTGGATACTTTACGATGGTGGCGACGAGCACCCGATCACGCAGCAGCTACTTCAAGCCGGGCCATCAAACCTGTATGCATTGGTCGATTTACTCGACGCCAGGCGCGGCTACTAACACTTCAGGAATGGCATGAACAGGAGATCGGATGCAATTTGCATTGTCGTCATCGAGAAAGATGGTGGGAAACTCGGGCTGATACACACACACATCATGCTGCGATTCTTACGGGCGTGTACATTTGCTAGGCATCTTCAATCGTTTGAGGTGAGGAAAGCCGAGCAAAACCCCAACTTTAACCATTCTAACAGCTAAGTACAGAGAAGACAAATTCTTTCAGCGAGTCCCATGTGTTTTGGTCACTGGTCGAGGATTTCCAGATATCGCGACAAGGTACCAAACGACCATCGCTATGAATTCCGATATGGTGCCGTGATAATAACCTGCGGCAGAATATTCGTGAGCATGCTCACTCAAGAGCTTGGCATCCCAGTATACGGTTTGTCGGACTGCAACCCGTTCGGTCTCTCGATCATGGTATGCGAGCGCGCAATGCCACCCTGGAAGCAACTACTGACAAGATTTATAGCTCACGTACCGAATAGGTTCTGCTCGGATGCCACTCGATACACAGCCCTACAGTGAGATGACATTTCGCTGAGTGCATTGTGAAGCTGGGCTGATAGTTCATTGGTGCAGCAATCGATATGCGGTGGATTGGCCTGCGACCTTCCGCGATCGAGAGCCTAAACCTGCCGCCAACAGCATTTAAGTCTCTCTCGCCAAAAGATCTGAGCACAGCGCACTCGCTGTTGCGATCGCCTTTCATTCAGGTCCGCTACACGAATTGTTGCAAGAAGCCTATGATACTTACGTGTACTGGTTCAGACTCAACCTTCAATCGAAGAGGAAGTACAGCATTGGACAAGCCAGCGTTTGCCTTTCAAGATCGAACTTGAAGCTCTTCACCTTCTGGGCTTCGGATTTATATCAACGTTTGTTCGAGAATGCATCGAGCAGCATCGGTTTATCTAACACCCGAACGCCTTCTCGTCTTCCGCTTGGTCGAATCCTGTCACATCATGCCGATCCCAGCGAGGTATGCCGCCATAAACGGGAAGTAGGCGAACCGCATCCAGAAATAAGCTGTCACCGCCAAGAGAATCGAGATGGGCAGTGCCGGCAGTGCCTTCTTGTAGATCCCCAGCAAGAAGAGCGTGCCTCCAAGACCCTGCAGCCACATTACGTACAATGAGTTTTCACTAGACCATTTCATCATACCTCCATCCAGAAAAGCGCACGCACCACCAGCACGGTCACGAGACAGGCGATCATCGCAGCAAAATCGAACATCGCGGCCCGCGAAACGAGCACGCTGTAGAAAACAAAATCGCCGAGCCCGAGCTTGATCGTGCCCGCGTCCTCTACGCAGAATCGTAATCGCCCCGTCAGTAAGTGCATCGCCTCTTCGCGCTTTTTTCAATCATGGAGACTCACCGTCGTCCTCCTTGACATACTTGTCGTACAGATCGAGCCACATCTGTCGCTCTCGCCCGCGATACCTCTCCATGATGCGGTCTATTCTTGCGATCGCAGCCGGATTGTACTGCATGTAGAACTTAGTGAGGCGCTTCCTGACGAGCTCCTCCCGCTCGCGGTGCTGCGCTGTAGTGAGAGTGACCTCCTCTCCACCGACATTCGGCTGGGCTGGCACATTGGGGCTCGAGCGGAGAGTCGTCTCTGGATCATACTGATAGTACTGCTCGCCTCCAACCGTGGCGGGAGCATGCCCATCCGTCGCATGCGACGATCTGTCCATCGCATCAGATCGCGGAGGCGAATATTGTGCGTGAGAGTGTTTGATTTCGGCCTCGTACAGCAGACCCGGAAGCGGTCGGCCTTCTTGCTGGACGAGGTTGACGAGCCACTTGAGCGGTCCACACGGAGTGAGCACGGCGCAGAGATCGTAGAACGCGAGCACCACGACGAGCGCCCACGTGCTCCACTCCGGGAACTGGCCGAGCTGCCACGCCATGATGACCGATGTGAGCACCAAATAGATCTGCGCAAGCCACATGGGCGTGCCCTTCTGGTAGAACACAGCGATGACACCGACGATGGCGAAATTGTACATGCCGATCCAGAAAGTATAGCTGTCGACGATGATCTGCAGCTGCGCAATCGTGATGAGCACGATGTTGCCACCGAGAAGTCCGAGCAGCATGGCCGACGAGAACATCATATAGCCGACGAGAATCTACACCACGCAGCAACAGACACACGGTGAGACCATGGATGTGGACGCGACTGGCGGCGAGCAATAGCTGACTCACCCGGCTGAAGTTGAACTTGTAGCACGCGACGATGACAAACGTCGCGACGAGAAAGAAGCACACGATCACGAGCGCGTTGACCATCGCCTGCTCAAACTTGGTGCCGTCGGTCGCTCCCTGGTCCGAGCTCGGCCCGTACACGAGGTACGCACTACCGCGGGAAGCACATTTTGTCAGTTTGCGGCTTGGCAAGAGCGTGGTGGCCTGCTCAGCTCAAATTACTACTCACTTTGCCAGTGCCTGGGCCATCGCCGGATCGACGACGTTGATGGACACGAAGCTGGCCACGCATTACGGAGGGTCAGCCAAACTCACCGCCCATGCGCATGCCATGCAATAGGCTGCGAAACACACCTAGCGAACAGCATGGTCAAGGTCACGGGCCAGACGATCGTGGAGAAGGAACCGACAGCGTGGAGCAGCTCGTCGTGCGTGAACTCGTCATCTTCCTCCCGCGTATCCTGGGCTCGCTCCTTGGCCTCGGTTTGGTCCAGATCGCGAGGGTTGAGCAGTCGCTCGTGGACATCGTCTTCCCCCACATCCAGAGATGCCGCGTTGGTGCACGCGAGCGCGGCCGCGAGCGGCGACGGCGTCCGCGCCGAGCCTCCGCGCGCCATTTTCGATCTTGACAAAATAGCTGCCCCTTCGAGCGACATTCAAGGGACACGAAAACAACCACAATCATTCCAGCGACACACTCAAGCGACATTTTTCACAGAAGCCTTCGAAATGCGATATCGGAATACTGCGAGAGCTAATGCCGAAACGACACTCACGAGGCTCGAGCGGATCCCCAACGAACGCGACGAGTGACTGGACAACGACGACGACAATGCCCGAGTACGCGACGACGCAAGTGGGTTTCTATATTACGTGTGGGCGCATTCACTCAGGACACTGAACAGCGTCGGCGCCCAACTCGGCGTTGGCCCAACAGAGGCAGTCGGGACCGGTCACGGCAGTTGATGCTCCAGATCCTCGTCCTCGGCGTCCTCGGTCGCGGCTTCCTCCGTAGTGGGGGCCTCGGCTTCCTCCCCTTCTTCCGCGGCCACGAGCTTGAGCTGCTCGTCCACAAAGTGGATCTTCTTCTCCACGCTCGTGCGCTTCCTGTCGCTCTTGCCGAGCAGCTTCCACGCCGCGAGCAGGTGCTTGCGCGCGTCGTCCCACGCACCGTTGGGCTGCAGCACGCTCTCGGCGTAGATCACGTGCGTCTCCCAGTTCTTCGAGCCGAGCTTGAACGAGTTCTGGAACGCCGCGACGGCCTTCTCGTAGTCCTCGAGTGCCGCGAACGCGCGCCCGTACGTGCACATGAGGATGCTCCAGCTCTTCCTCTCGTACTTGGGGATCGTCGTGAGCGCGTTCTCGACAATGTTCTTGGCGCGCTCCGGGTCGATCGGCAGCTCGAGCAGCGCGCGCATGTTCCACACGGCCGCGCGCGACGGGTCGAGCTTGAGCGCCTTCTCGTACGCGCGCCGGGCGGCCGCAAAGTTGCGGTGCTTCTGCTCGATCTTGGCCAGCTCGATCAGCAGCGGCACGTCGGTCGTCACGTACTGGCCGGCGCGCGTGAGCACGGCGCGCGAGGCCTCGAGGTTGCCGAGTCGGCTCTCGACGCGCGCGAGCGCCTTCCATCCGTCGGCGTGGGTCGGCAGCGTCTTGGTCACCTCGGCGTACAGCTCCTTGGCGTGCTCGTACTCGAGCGCGTACTGCTCCTCGAACAAGCCCCACGCGTACATCATGTCGGCGCTGTAGTGGGCCGCGTAATGCTTGAGCTGTGTCCGCTCGAGCGAGTTCTCAAACACCTTGCGGCCTTTGTCGACGTTGCCCATTTTGTGGTGGAGGATCGCGAGCGACATGGCGCTCGGCACGTGCTCCGGGTACGTGCGCAGCGCCTCCGTGTAGAGGCCGATCGCGATGTCCTCGTACCCGAGCTCCTGCTCCATCTTGGCGTAGGCGTTGTAGCTCGACGGCTCGACATAGAGCCCGCCGGCGACGAGCCGCTGGAAGCCGCGGCGCGCCTCATACACGTCGCCGAGCTTGTAGTGGGCCATCGCGGCGAGCTGCACGAGCCACTTGTGGGTCGGAAACTTGTGCATGCCGCGGTCCAGCACGGTCAGCGCGTTCTTGTAAAAGCCGCAGTCGAACTCGGCCTTGCCCCACGCGTGCCAGACCTGCGCAGTCGCGTTCGGGTGCTGCGTGGCCGTCTCGAAGAGGTCGCGCGCGAGCGGCATGTGCTGCTGCCGCGCCTCGAAGACGCCAAAGGCCTGGAGCACGAGCACGTCGTCCGCGTGGTGCTCGACGAGCGTCTCGAAGCGCTCGCGCGCCTTGGCGTGCTGCCCGATCTCGCTCTCGAGCAGCGCCATGCCCAATCCGGCCATGGCGCTCGTCGGGTCGGTCGCGAGGATGACCGTGTAGAGCCGCTTGGCCTCGAGAAAGTTCTTGGCCTCCATCTCCATCGTGGCCCACGACTGCCACAGTTCGCGGTGGAACGAGACCTTGGACGCCTTGCCAAAGATCATGCGCGCGAGGTCGTAGTTGCCGGCTTTCCACTCCATGCAGCCCCACTTGTTCCACATGCCCATGTCCTTTCGGTAGTGCTGCTGCAGCACGTTGCGGAAGAGGTTCCGCGCGAGCGGCAGGTCCTCGCGGATCAGCTCGTTCAGGTTCGGCTCGGGCGACAGCCAGCTCTGCTTGATGCCCTCGAGGAACTTGATCTCGGGCTCCCACGGGATCTTGCCCGAGAGCTCACTGAACTTTTTCTCGTTCTGGCGCGCCGCGTCCTGGCCGGCGTACAGACGGTCGGGCTGGTACGCGCGCGTGGCGCCACGGAGATGCCACGGAGGCGCGGCCGCGAGCGAGAGAAGCAGCGGCGACGCCGGCCGCAGATTCGCGTGGAGGAAGCGGCGCGGCGCCGCGACGAACGCACACCCAGAGCGCGCAGAGGTCGCGCCACGGCGCACAGACGCCAGCGCATCGGACGCGCGCATGGCATCCGCCACCGCTGGCGCCGTGCGCGCCACACGCGGCGCCGCGATCGTGCTCGACAGCGCGGCGATCCGCATCGTCCGGCCTGTCAAACTTCTCGATACACTTGGAGCCTGGCAAAGCCACAGACCGGTGGCGAGTGCGACAGTAGTGACATACACAGTGTGTCACTGCAGAGAGGGTAGATGTCAGTCAGCATAGTCACTGTGGCGGAGTACATGTTGCGCGAAGGTACCCAATCGGACGAGGCCTTTGTGCACCAGTCAATGGTGACGGGCTCACACCGCTGGCCCTCGCGCATGCTTGAGCATTGCGGGCAGGCAATAGCGAAAAAGCGCTTCCGAGGACTCCACAGATTTCTAGTTTAATTCTCCGGAAGAAGAATCACCATGTCGGCTGAGGAAGTTGTTGTCGAAGTCCCGAAGGAGCTCGGAGAGATGGACGCCCTCAAGGAGGTGCTCAAGAAGGCGCTCATCCACGACGGCCTCAAGCGCGGCCTCCACGAGGCCGCCAAGGCCCTCGACTCGCGTCGCGCGCGCCTCTGCTGCCTCGCCCAGGACTGCGACGAGCCGAGCTACAGCAAGCTCGTGCGCGCGCTCTGCGAGGAGCACGGCGTGAACCTCATCCTCGTGCCCTCGGGCAAGCAGCTCGGCGAGTGGTGCGGTCTCTGCAAGATCGACGCCACGGGCGAGGCCCGCAAGGTCGTGTCCACGTCGTGCGCCGTCATCACCGACTTCGGTGAGGAGTCCCACGCGCTCAACGTGCTGCTCGAGTACCTCAAGCGCCAGGGCGAGAACTAAGCGTCGTCGTCATTTTCACCATCGACCGTCGTCGATAGGGGGAAGCAGCTTCTTCGCTCAGCAGGAATCGCGTCGCTAGAGACAGGCAATTCAAATCCATCGGAACGAGTCTTCCTCGGGGCTTTTTTTTGATACTCTCCACGGCGTGCTCTCGTTGCTTCTGTGGGATGGGTGGATATGCATGCGTACTGGTGGTGGTGGTGGTGGTGGTGGTGTATTTATGGTTCTACTACAGAATAGAGCTGCGGCGCAGTCAGACAATTTACAATACTCTTCGTCGCGTGCAGCAAGAAAGGGGAACGATCCAGCTCGAGGAACGATCCAGCTCGACGCCGCCGGCGTGGCAGGGTGGACTGTCGCAGCAGCGGGAGGCTGGGAAGAGGAAGTATCCTTCGCGCGGATACGAGGGCGAATTGGCCTGGCGGGGCGGCCCGCTCGCGGGGGCGGCGAGAGACCACACGCCTATGTGCCGCAGGCACAAAGACACACCATGGCTGAGACCCGCTGTGTCGTCATGCGCCGACGCTGTCGGCACGTACAAGACTGCCAGCCGTTGCGTTGGGCTGAGGCTTCTCTCCGCAGGCCACTTGCCGTCGGGTGGGCGGGATGGTGTACTGGTTCGGGGCGCTGCTAACAAACACAGGTCGTCCTGCTGGGTTCCGAGCCGTCGCAGGCGGCTCAGTGGATCGAGTTGCGCGTGTCGTAGAGCCTCCGCTGCTTGATGCGGTCCATGTTGGAGTCGACAAACATCGAGTGGGACGCTGTGTCCGTGCTGTACACGTCCCGCATCTGGTTCGACCGCAGCAGCTTCGACTTCTTCTCGCGCGCGTCCGAGAGCTTGGTGGCGTTCAAAAACGGGTGTAGCAGCGCCTCCGTCGGCCTGATCCGCGTGTTCGGGTTGTAGTCGAGCATGCGCGTGACGAGGTCGAGGAAGAGCCGATAGTCCTGCACCGTGTGGTCGGGCTTGTTCAGGCGGCGGCCGCCCGGTCCGCCCGTCTCCACGCCAATGATCTCCGCGAGCGTCGTCGGCACGTCGGCCTCGCCCGAGGCGCGCGCGCTCGCCGTCGACTTGCGCATCTTGAGGCGGTAGTCGATGAGCCGGTTCTCGCCGTCGGCCACGACGATCTCGTCAAAGTACTCCCGCCGGAACGTCGGGTTCGCGCGGTCAATCATCTCGCGTGGGGGCATGCCCAGCACGTTCGTGATCCGCCGGAGCTGGTCGTGCTGGTCCGTCCCACCGAAAAGCGGCTTGCCCGTGTGCATCTCGACCTACCCCAAGACCCAATAGAATGTGTTAATCGACCAGCTCAGCAGTCTAACCCGGATAGACCCGGTCACGCACCATGATACAGGCGAGGCTCCACATGTCGATGGCCGTCGTGTACTTCATGCCGAGCAGCACCTCGGGCGACCGGTAGAAGCGGCTCTGGATGTACTGATACATCTGCTTCTGCGAGAGACACGAACTGCCAAAGTCGATGAGCTTGAGCTGGCTCCGCGTCGGGTGGACGAGCAGAATGTTCTCCGGCTTGAGGTCGCAGTGGACGACGTTGACCGCCGGATCCGCGAGGTACTCCATACCCTGCAAATCCACAGAGAAGAAAAAAAAGAATCAATATTTTCTCTGTACCCACAAAATGGCGGGAAACAAAATGGCGGGAGACCCCACACCTGGAGGATCTGGCGCGTGAGCTTCCGCAACAGCTTGAGGCTGATGCCGTTGAAGGCCGTCTTCTTGAGCAGCTCATAGAGGTTCATGTGAAGCCGCTCAAACACCAGACACTGGTGCTCCTTGTGCATGAACGAGTCAAGCAATTGGACTGTTGACAGAACACTCTTTGTCAGTCCAACCAATTGTTTTGGTCCACATACTGGAACATGGGTGGGGGGAATCTCACCGATGAACTTGCCACCCGGGTGCTCCATGCGGTTGAGCCCCTCGAGGATGCCGATCTCGGTCTGGGCCTGCGACGTAAAATTCTTCTTCTTCTTGACGATCTTGAGCGCGACCTCGAGCCCCGTCTCTATGTCCACGGCCTCCACGACCTGGCCGAACGAGCCCTGCAAAATACAACACCCGCACACCGTCCATTGAGCGTCCTGTCCTCCATCTCCCATCATGAGGAATAGAGTGAGTGTGTGTGTGTGAAACATACCGTGCCGAGCTTTGTGTTCCGGACTTTGTATCTCCCGTGGAACAGTTCTTCGCCTTCGGAGAACTGGTAATCGTCGCTGCCGTCGCCGCTCTTGGTCTTCTTCTTGCGCGGGAGCAGTCCGTCCTGCGTGAGGTGGCGGCGGAGGTAATAGTTCTACACACACAGAGAACATTCTCTCGGTCAGAACATGTTTTTCCATGTTGAAGTGCTGGCACCCGACGGTCGCGTACGGAGTTGATGTGGTTGTAGGTCGCGATGAGTTGCTGCGTGAGCTGGACCACGGGCTTCTCTGGGTCGCTGCGCGCGGCCAGCGGCGCCGTCACCGAACCGGGGACCGCGCTCATGCACGGCGCCGTGCCCGCTGCGGCCGCGAGGGCGTCCAGCGCGGCGCTGCCGCTCGCTGTCGCACCTGCCATCTCCATGTGGGCAAGCCTTCGCGCGCTTCTGCTTGTTTCTCTTTCCGCTGCTGCCCGCCCGCCCGCCCGTGACGGGTTTCGCAACGCCCACCCCGCCCAACCCGTGCCGATGGAATGACCCGCGGCAGTCACTTTCCTTCTCTTTTTCTCGGGCGTCGACTTGGGTTTTGTATGGGTAGTGAGAATACGGGTCTGGGTTTGGGAGGCTACTGGTGGAGGGTGGCCAACCGGCTCGGCCGTCGCCCAAAGAGGCGGCAGACCCGTTGCCGTTGAAGGAAACACCGCGCGGACATGGCGGGAAGAAGGTTTTATTCTCGTGAAAAACCTAACCCCGCGCCACGGAGAGAAAGAAAAAAAAAGTGGAAAAAATCGAAGCTTTGGTCTGACGTCCCCCTCAAAAACCTATCAGATTTCCCAGTGCAAAACACGTCACGGGCTGGATATCATGCAGCCTGCATGGAGGCGGCGGCATGATGGAGCCGGAGAAAACCGTTTCGCGCTCAAATCGGATAAACGGTTTTGGTGCGAGCCTTGTGAACGAAAGTAATCGTAAAAACCTCACTTAGAAAGTAGATATTCAGATTTTGAAAACCAAAGTGGAAATTTTTGTTTTGGAATG
>JAADVV010000099.1:0-27913 GCA_023335905.1 Pythium pyrilobum | reverse complement strand
CCCCCCCCCCGTCGCGACGGGAAAGCAGCACGGCGCCACGCACAGCGGTCCAAGCAGCCTCGATTCGTCCACACAATCGACTTGCTGCTGATCACGTGGTTACGTAACCCACAAAAAAAGCGTTTTCTTGACGTGGATTGGAGCGGATCCGCTCGTCCGCTGGGTGCATCTGTTTCTCTTGTGCCACCACACATGTCGCCTGGTTGGTGGCGCAAGTGTCCGGTACGTGGCGTCCACCCTTCGAGCGGACGCCCCTTGAAGTTGAAGCTGCCGCGCCGCAGGCGTAACCCGCGCGGACCGCCCACTGACCATGGTGACGCCCGGCCACCCAGTCCGGCAGAATGTGGATGATGATGATTCAGGCGGCGCTGCGTCCGCCGCCGCCGCTGTCTTGATGGACAGTCCGCCGCCGCCGCAGGAAGACCTCGCAGAGACAGACCGATTGCGCAATTGCGACGACCACCTGGCATCCGCGTGTGACGACGCTGCTTCCGCGATTCGGGGTGACGCCAGTGACACTCCGCCGTCGGTGGCGGAGCAGCAGCAGGAGAAAGAGACGGTCGCCGACCCATGCTCGATCAGCGAGGCTGGGACGGATGGAGACAGCGCGCGTGTGGCCAGCGAGACGCCGCGTGGCGACGCGGAGCGCGACCGGTTGGCGCCGCTTGACGGTGTCGTCGTCCACGAGGAAGACAGCGGGGAGGACCTCCGTGCGCTGCGGCAGGAGGTCGAGGCTGTGCGGTCCGTGCTTGCATGTGATGACGCTGAACACGGCGTGCTCGAGCAGATTCGATCATGGCGCGACCACAGAAGCGTCGATGAGGGGCCAGTTGCACAGACGTCCGCGCGGCTGGTGCCCATGGTTCCCCCCACGGGGCGAACCGCCGACGGCCATGCCGCAAGTCTTGTTCGAGCTGTGGGTTTCGATGACGGTGTCTACCGAGGCCAAGTCAAGCGCAACGAATCGCTGGTTCTAGTGGATGGCGGTGGAGAGGACCGCCAGGCGAGTGGGGGAGAGCGATTCGTGCCGTATGGCTGGGGGATCGTCACGTCCCACAGAGGTCTCCGCCGCGTAGGCCGGTGGGTCGAGGGCGAGCAAGTCGGCGTCGGCTCGCTGCAGAGCGCGGTGCTGTTCTACGACGGCGAGTGGTGCTCAACGGCGGGGCCCTGCGGGTACGGCATCGGCACGTTCGCCTTTGGCACGACGTTCGCTGGGTGCTGGCACAACGGAAGACCGTACGGGCTCGGTCGCTTGCAGTCGGCTGATGCCAAGAGCGTGGTGTACGGGTGGTTTTACGGCACGCGGTGTGTCCAGTCTCTAACGACGGCCGACTTGGAGCGCGTACACGGCGAATGCTTGCAGACAAGCCTGCCTCCCAAGCGGTTCAAGGACCAGCCGCACCACGGGCTCTTCCTCGTCGGCCAGATCCTAGAGGATGCGCGTTTGTCGGCCCTACGGTACGCCCTGGAGCAGTGGCGACGCGCCTCTTGTGAAGACGTGCTCGAAAAGGCGAGGAAGCGACGCGCTGACGCCGTCCTAGTGTGGGTGGAAGCCCACGCGGCAGAGCAAGATGCGATCGCGTGGGACGTCGCAGAACAGATGCGCGTGTATCGCGAGAGCGTGTCTGAAGTGTTGCAGGAGGTTGCTGCAGGGAGGGAACGGCACAAGCGGGTCCAGCGTGTGCGGGAGTTCCACACGAACAAGCTCAACACGGCGATCTTCCAACGCGACCTCGCGCGCCGTTGTGTGGCAGCCCAGGAGGAAAGCATTGCGCTCATGGAAAGTGAGCTTGCGGAAGTGGGTGCCCTGCTGGAAGAAGCCAAGCAAGCGCAGGAACGCTGCAAGGAACTGAGTGGGGAACAACAGCACGTCAAGAGGCAGATTGAGAACGCGTCGGTCAAGATCAACGCTCTGAAGCACGAGATTCGTGTGCAGCAAGGCGAAGACCAGCAAGAGCAGTTCCAGCCAGACGCCGCTCGCAAGATTTTGAAGACGCCAGTGACCCCCGCTTATGCGAGGGCAATTCACGGACCTCGCCATCAGAACAGGCTGAACCAGCAAAACGGCAACGATAGCGATCTTCCTTTCGTGTGCGATGTCCCGGGCTGCTCGTGCGGCATCCCCCGCGACGTGTTTCTGCGCGTTGCTTCTGCGCTGAACGGTGATTGAACATGTCAAGTCTAGACAAGCTAGAAAAGTATCGATCGACACACCGCAGTTGAAGTCACTCGCGGCTCGCACACGTCGCCGCATGACTGCACAATCCAGTCCAACAAGGATAGCGAGACGAAGCCGACGAGAAGCTACGAGACAACCAAGCAAGATGCCTGCTCAGTCTGCTGAATCAGCATTTCCACTGTGAGTGTTCTCATCGAGTCTAAAGATAACGCGCAGCCAGCACGTTCGACTGCATTCGTACTGTGAGCACTCCCTACCTCAACGTCGACACGTGCAGTGCACGACCAGGCAGCATGGTGCTGTACTATCTCGCGGGGCGCGTCAACAGCGAAGAGTATGCGATCTGCGAGCGACTGTTAGGTGCCGTACAAGAGAGAAAGTTGGACTCGCGATCTACTGAGTGAGCTGACTGTCCAAATGCTATTACCCCAAGACATTCTCCACGTGACGATGCCCGACATTCAAGTTGAGAAGACAGCGTATCGCCAGGACAAATGGCCAGTCGAGGCAGCCAAGATCGCGACCACCAACGGGTATGCGTGTGTGGTGCGCTTCCTTCGCTACGAGCCATCGCGGTTCAACGCAGCTGACGTCAACACACAGGTTTAGCGTTCCGACGGCGGCGCAGACTGTGATTTGCGATGTGATCGTATGGACCGAAACGCGGCGCCTGATCAGTACGGACGCGGACGCCTTTTCTTCTTTCGTGCAGCAATACTACGGCGTCCAGATCGACCTCAACGAAAACGAGATCTCACTGTACGTCAAGGCAAACATCGACGAGCAGCGCAAGCAACAGAAGCAGCAGGAGCAGGAATCAGCGGCGGCGAAAGCGACCGTGTGAGGATATGTGATAGGATGTAGCTTGGCTGAAGGCCATCAAATCTATGCACATTACACCTCCAACCAGTACTCCCCACGGCGTCTACCACACCGGGCGGATCGGGCGGTGGTTGGCCTCGTCCGCCAAATACTCGGCGATGCGGGGCTCCTTCTTGACACCGGCCACCACGTCCATGAGCTTTGGGTACTTGGTCTCAATATCCAGCGGGAACACGTCCTTCTCCGCGAGAAGCACGTTTTCGACAATGTGGAACACGGCGAGATCGGCGAGCGAGATCTCGTCGCCGAGCAGGAACGGCTTGGTCTCCGGCAGCCGCGACTGGAGCCCGTTGAGGTACGCTGGCAGCACGTACTTGTTGAGCTTGGCGGTCTGCTTCTCCTTGCGCTCGGCGTCCTTCTCGAGAAAGTTCTTGTCGACGACCGCGGAGAGCACATCGGCGGCCGTGTCCACGACCATGTCGACCTCGAGCGCCGCGAGGTGGTCGCTCATGGGGTAGAGCCCGACCTGCTTGGCCATGTAGCGCGCGATCGCGGCGCTTTGCGAGTACTGCTTGCCATCGATCTCCACCACGGGGAGCTGCTGGAACGGGAACGTCGGTTTGGCGGCCATCAGTGCGTGCCCCATGGGCACGGTGACCTCGTCGAGCGGCACGCGGCCGTACGCGTACACGAGGCGGATGAGCTCGCCGCGGCTGCTCAGGTGCAAGTAGTGGAGGCGGTGCTTCGCCGCGGATAGCGCGCCTGCCATCGTGAGGAGAGGAAGCGAAAGACAGGAAGCCGCGGTGGTTCCGGTATGTGGGTAGGACACTTGCGGAATGAGCGAGCCCGTGGCCGGTGGGCACCTCGTCTTCTGCTCGCATCCGCGGGAATGTGGGGGCTACTAATTAGAGCTTCAATTTCGATTTCCAGCAAGGCTATTTTCAAAAGTAGACATAAGATACTGAATAAGCACTAGAAGTGGATAAATTGCTACAATTGGAGCTTCATAGGTTCAGCGTACTGGAGTACCTGGTTCTGGCAATAACACGCTATCCGGAGGCGGAATGGGCCGATTGATGCCTTCATTAGTCAGATTGTGGGGGGGCGAACGTGTACGAGTACAATGCAGGAAGTTCGCCAGCACAACTACGAGAGCCGCATGCTGCAAAGAGCGGCGAGTTGACAATACTAAGCACGTGGACGCGCGAGAGTGGAAATCAATAATGGGTGCTTTATAATACGTTGGGGTAGTACGGCGGCGGAGGCAAGAAAATCTCCACCCCAAGAATCAAGAAGGGAAACACGAAATGCGGAAGCGGACGGGTGATCGAAGGACCCGCGGTCACACCTCCGCGGACAGCATCGAACTGTGGATCGTAGTCTGGTCGAAGTTGGCGGTGTGGAACGAGTTGAGGCTCGACGCGCGCTTGCGGCCCTGGCGGGGTTCCTCCAGGAAGATGTCGCGACCCCGTCGGTCGGGCGTGACTGAGAACGCGCGGCCACCCATTGCACCGCGGTTCTCGCTGCTACCAGAGCCCTCGGGCAGCATGCTTCGGTTGATCGCGAGCGAGCAGAGACTGCAGATCGTGAGCTTCATCTTGCCGACGACTGGGATGTCGGCGCTCATGATCACCTTGCAGCGGCCGCAGATCACTTCGCCGCACTTGTGGCAGTTGTACTTGCGCTTGAACGTGCCAATGTCGTCCACACACACAAAGCACGTCTTGACCTTGCCGCGCGCCATCATCTCGCTGCGACGCGCGAACGACTGGTTGGCGACACGTTTCATGCTGATGTATTTCTTGAGGTGTTCCAGGTTCATCATGCGCGTGCGGATGCCGATGGCGGCGACCCACTTCGGCACGTTTCCTTTGAGGTCCGTGTACACGGCCTGCACGACGTCCAGCATGCGGCGGTCGCGGCGGCTCTCTACAAAGACCAGTCCCGAGCGGTACATGCTCGCGCGCACGTACCCGTGGGTCTTCTCCATGTCCGGGCAGCTCTTGATCTTGACCGAGTGCGTGCAGCGCGCGAAACCGCGGCGTCCGTCAGGCAGTGAGAACCGCCGCTGGCACTCCAAGATGCAGTAATCGCGGTTGCGCACGAGCACGTACGGCGAGCGCACGGCCGACCAGCGTATGCCGATGAACACGGTGTTGTCGTTCGAGTTGTACGGCTTGATCTCGTAGAGGATGACCGAGTGGAGCAAATCGGGCGAGAGCTTGGTCTCGAGCTGCACGTTTGGGTGCTCAATGTCGACCTCGTAGAGCTCGACGATCTCCTCCATCTTGGCCTCGATCTGCGTGATGCCGCGGAAGTAGTGGATCGACTTCTTGGTGTCGGCCTTGACCTTGACCTTTTCGATGCGCACGCTCTCGAGCTGCTCCTCGTACTCCCACTTGAGGTCGTCGTCGCCGTCTAACGCGCCGTCGCTGATGAGGTCGCCGGCGCTGAACTTGAGCAGGTCGTCGCACGCCACGTTGGCCTCCATTTTGATCTGCTCCCTGCGCGAGGACGAGAGCGGTGGGCACCGGAACTTCTTGGTCTTGGACTGCTGCTTCTTGGACATGGTGGACGAAGATGAGGGTCGTATTCGTGGAATGAAGCACACACCGTCGGGATAGACTGGAGGGAAGGGAGAAGGAAAAAAGAAAAATGTTCTGGGGATACGATGGAAGGATTGCAGAGTCGGCGCGTCAAGAGGTCTCGTGTCGCTGTCGCTTCAGTTGTCCCAAGCGCTGTCCGTCCAGCCAAAGAGTTTCCAGAGGCCAGAACCAAAACCACACAAAAAGGGTGACCTGGCACGAACAAGCGGAGGGCGCGAAGAATTTTGTTCCGACGATTGCGATGAAGTGGAGGCGGGGGGATGGAAAGCGCGGATACGCAACGAGTCCAGGCCGCAGTGCGACTGACGATCGCCTTCGGAACAGTTCTGGACCGATGTTAGACCACGCCACCTGTGGGAAGTTGTGTGTCTTCTTCTCTCTCGAATCGGCGCGCACGAGTGGTCACTCGCGTGTCGTCACTGCTGTTCGGGAGGGAGGGAAGTCGCCAATGGCCTCACAGCGAGGCGTGGGGGAACGCAGCGATGCAGGCGCAATACAGTTCTGTACGTGCTAATCGCGGATCTGGGCGGCGCGAGGAGGCGATGAATGGGAGGAACTGCGGCGGAGAAGAGAAAGGCAGAGTGCCCCCCCCTTGACTGACTTTCGTTTGTCTGGTAAACCCGCTGGTCTGCTGTTCATGGCAGCGTTTATGCCATGGGCAAGTCACACAAAATTGTCACTGCCAATTCGAAGCAGTATTCCTTGACCTGACCGATAGCTGTACCCACCGATGCTTTAGAGCGGCTATAATTAAGAGTGATTGCAAGTCACTTGATGTTTTAGTTTGAATTGAACCAATTAGAGAGGACATACTTTTAGTAGCACTCGCTGAGTCCAGGGAATACCGTACCCAAGGTTTTCACTTGCCCTCCCCCGTGCACGGGCCGTGCAGAATCTTCTGGTTTCTCGCGTGGTGATACTGGCAGGAATTGAAAGCCATAGCTCCAGCTGGTTTGTTTGTCCTAGTTGATCCACGGTTTGACTCTGGTTGGGACGACTCAAAGTGAGTCCTGTGGGATTCCTTTGTGGGACAAGGAAGCAGCTGGAATCGCAGCGCGAGAGAACTGTGTTTGTTCACACAGGGCGGCCCCTGTCACTATCAGACTGACAGTCTGTCAGGGGTGCAGACAACGTTGGCTACTTGTCGGAACCGTGGTTTTGCCGCAGAACTTCTGCCTGACCCCAGAGTCTCGGGCTCAGACATAGACTGCATGCAGCCATCACCAAGGGATTCCTCTCCCAGCCGATCTTGGGGGTGCTTCTGATGGATTCTGCATCCTCGCGTCGCGACATCTGTAACGCGTGCGTACTGTATGAGGAGCCGTTTTGTTCACGCCTCCTGCGGTGCGTGAGGATACCGGTACTGGTATATTAAAATACCTGAACGACCCCCTCCTCGGTGTGCAACTGCTGCCCGCGAAGTGCCCCACTTCGTGGCGGCCAATCTCCTCTGGAGAGTGTTCTCACCACTTTGCTCTTCGTGCTTTTGTGCTCCGCGCTTTATAAACTATAAATGGTGTGGTCCGGTGTGTGATGATCGCCACGCGAAGAATGATCTCTCTCGCGTAAAAAAACGCGTTGTGGTGGTAGACTCCAGGGCCCATCAGCTTCCCGCCAATGCGAAAGGTACAGTACCAGTACATACGTACCTACCAACCGAGATTCTTGGTCCGAGCGACCCTCCTGGCTGGCTCAAGTTCTTGCCGCCTATCTTATATCAGAGGTATCCTTAGAATGAGTTGGGTCAACAAGGATAGCCTATGTTTATGTTTTGGAATGCAATATTAATTCCCATGGGTACCTAATACTACCGTTCGGACATGTCTGCGCGACCATTCTCAAGGCGCGGGTGTGTGTGTGTGATTGGGATATGCACTGTACCACTGGGTTGCCAAGCAGTACTGCGCTACGGTTCGGCTCGGTTCGGTTCGGTACACTGTCGAGCGCCTCGTCGTCTTTCCTATTGGTGCCGCATTACATCTTGGCCTGGCGAGGCTTGTGCGCGCCGTGCTTGCTGACGAGGTCGTAGATCTCGTCAAAGCTCTCAAAAAGCTTGGCCTGGAAGGCCTCCACGGAGAAGCGGGGCCGCGGGTTCGGAACTTCGCGGTCGAGCGGGTTCGCATCGAACGACGTGATCATGAACGTGAGAAAGTCCGTCTCCGAGCCGTAGCACACGCCGACGCCGTGCGGCACCATCGGGACGAAGCCGCCCCAGAGCCACGGGTACCCAGACACATTGCTCGTCGACAGCACGAAGTTGCCGCCGCCGCCACTCTTGACGTAGCCGGCGTCGCTGTAGATCGCGTGCGGCTGCTTGCCCGAGACGAGCGCCGCGACCTGCAGCCCCAGCATATGGCGGTCGACGCCCGAGCCGGTGAGCGCCGCGGCCGTGAGCTCCTTGTGCTTGGCCATGGCGCGCTGAAGCTTCTCGTAGATGACCGCTTCGGGCTGCTTATCGCGGACGGCATGGAGCCAGTCGACGACCTCGCAGCTCACCGAGCGAATTGTCTCGGTTCGGCCCCGCACAAACATGCGCGTGTGGGCACTCTCGTAGGTCGGCACGGCTTCTCCCCAGAGCTTGAAGCCCGCGAGCTGGACAGCCATCTGCACAAAGATGTCCGGGAAGATCTTGACCTGCTTGAGCGCGGCCTTGCCGTACTTCTTGTTGCGGATGATCATCGTGCGCAGCGAGCACGCCGTCTTGTTAAAGCTGTCGATCGCCTGCGGAATCTTGGCCTTGACCGAGTCCGGCAGCTTCCATTTGAGCAGCTCAGGCGGGGGCAGGAAGTTCACGCTGTGGTGGCGGCTCTCGATGAACGTCTCGATGCCGCCGATGCGGTTGAGGTATCGTTCACCTAGCCAGCGAAACATCGACTGCAAGATCGTCGCGTCGGCATTCGCGTGCTCCATGTTGGCGCCGACCATACCGTTGCGGAAGATCACGTACTGGAAACTCTTGTCGTACCACCGATTGCCGCAACTCCTCGCAGAGCAAAACTTGACGAGGTCCGACGGGTTGGTCGGCGTCGTGTCGTCCAGGCAAATACCGAACAGGCTGTGTTGCACCTTGTCGAGGTTCTCCTTGTTGTAGCCGTTGTACTCGAGCATCTGCGAGCGCGCCTGAGCCCACTCGTCGCGCTTCAGCGAGGTCAACGCGCCGACATATCGATCGCCGTCGTCCGTGCCAAGAAGCGTGTTCGACTTAAGCGAGTTCAGGTACCCCGAGTGCTTCACGATGTGGAGAAGTTGGTACTCCAAGTCGCCGATCGTGAGCAGCTCGTCCTTGTCGTCATACACTGGCAGCACGAAAATGCGGCCGTCACACATGATGATCACATGGCGAATCGTGTTCGGGTCGACGCGTTCGAAATGGTCCACTGGCGATCCGGGGATACGGCACGCAGAGAAGAGTCTCGTGAACATGTTCATGCACAGCGTGCGGCCGCCCATGGTCTCTGGGGGAATCTCCTCGCGCTTGAGGTGCTCCAAGTACTCGCACGTGTACCTTCAGTTCCATTGCCAGCACACGCATCTGTCAGCAAGTCCATCTCGATCGTCCCCTCCGCGTTGTCGTACATGCACTCTCACCTGATCGTTTCAGCGGCACGACGTACTTGCGAGACCAGGCGATCGAAGTCGAGGAACGAGCCAAAGCCCGAGACCATGCTGATGTACGGCGCGATCGGCGTGCGGTCGCTCAAATATGCCGCGTACTCCCACCACTCCTCCAGCTACAGTCCCATGCATTGCATCAGCGTTAGCTTTGGCATCCTTGAATGCCACGCTCCATTCCGCAGACGTACCCAGTTGGGATAATCCTCGGCGCGCTTGAGCAGCACCTTCTGGAGCTGCGCGCCCTCTCCGCCGGGCTTGGCAAAGTCCTTCGCGAGCGCCGCCGTCTTTTTCAGCTCTTCATCGCCGAGGAACGGCTTGAGCGACTCGAGGTATCTCTCGAGCGTGTCCTCCAGCGGCGGCACGGGCAGGTGCGGCAGCGCCGCTTGGTGGGCAAAGCTGCAGGCGGCGGAACGGTCCAGTCAGAGAACTAGACGGAGGGATAGGAGGGATGCGCCTTGTAGTACGTACGTCTTCGGGTGCTTCTTGCTCTTGGCCATCGTGCGTGCAACGAACGCAAAATCTGGGTGTGCGGTGTGGGAACCGCAAGCAGCGAGTGCGTGGCGAGCGGATCGCGTTTGTCCCGATGGTCGTTCCCCTCGGAGAAGGTTTCACGCATGCTGTTTTCCAGTGCTGGCGTCAACAACACACCAACCGAAGTGCTACCGGTATATGTGCCAAACTTCAACTTCACTTGGAGTACTGTAACCATCTGTATACAGAGCTGTGTCCTCGATCCGGTTTGCGCGAGAGGTCGGGAAGCGTTGTCGGCCAAAGCGACTCGCCCGCGCAAGCGACTGCCTGCGCGCTCTGTGCGCCGCTTAAATGGCAGCGTGCCGCTGCTATTCGCTCTGGCACGACACCTCACCGAGGAGTCGCCTCTTCTCTCGACAAAGTGTCTAAAGAAACGAGCGAAAGATGCGGCCGTTCGTGCCCCTGGGTGAGTAGTCATTGGATCCAAGCCTCAGTCTTCAATTCACGCAGGTGGACGCAAGACATTCAGCTGAGAAAAAGAGATCGACGGACGATGCGTGTGGCGACGTTGTTCGCTGCAGCGACTGCACTGGCTGGCCCTAGCGCGGCCGCACCCGTCCAGCCTCCTGGCATCGACTACCTTGGCGCAGGTTATGACCTGGTGTTCGGAAATCCTGGTGGATCGGAAGACTCGTCGAGTGTCACGGACCCGGGGTTTCGTGTGCATATCATCAAGTTCAACTGGTAAGACGCTGTAGTCCATTGCAAATGGGGGTTGGAGAGGTCAGTGGCTCATTGGACGAACGTCACGTGATGTACCAGGGACCCCGCGGCCAACACGTGTTCAGGTCTAAATGGAAACTGGACCTGCCCAGCGGAAGCATCGATCCTCCCGATGTCGAGCTGTATGCAGCAGTCCTCATCCGACTCTATCTCATCGACGAAGTCGTTCCAGCGAGTACTCCAGAAGGATTGTTCCGTGGCAGCATCGGTGAAGGGAAGTTATGGAGGATTCTCCGCGAAGGCTTCGTTTAGCGGCAGCCGCGCGATGGCATCGATGAAGGAGAAGATCACCAACGAAAAGATCACCACGTTTCAAAGCAAAGCCGTCTGTGTGGACTACGTCGCGACTCTCAAGATGGGACTCTCGTCGGTCAACTTGGACGTCCTGCCTGACTTCGTATCGGCTGTGAACGAGCTTCCGTTGGCGTATGTGTCGTGCTTCCAGCTCGACTCCGTGGGGGGTCAGTGCCCACAACGAGTCGACAATGGATACGGAGATTTGCCACCTGTGCGCACCAGTGCGCGTCGCTTGCAGTCTGTTGAGGCCGATGACACCGACGACGATGACGATGATGACACTGTGAACGACTGTGCATGCGACGCAAGCGTGGCCAAGTACTTCCGCTTCATCCAGATGTTTGGTACGCACTACACGACTCGAGTGGAAATGGGCGGCAAGATCATCCACCGAGTGGAGATCAAAGAGTCCGATGTGCAGACCCTCCAGTCCAAGAATGTTGACATTGCTTACGGCGCGTCGATGAAGGCCTCGTATAAGTCTGTGGCTGCGTCAGCGTCGGTGTCCGCTTCAGTGAATGCCGCAAGCGCAGATGCGAGCAAGGCGTACTCTTCGGTCATGAGTGTTGCCAAAAAGGAAATCAACATCAACATCGGCGGAAGTCCGAATGATGACTGGCGCACATGGGCGTCCACGACAACGACAGACCCTATGCCTATCCGCTACCGACTGAGCTCAATCGTGGAGCTGGTCAGTCGAGTTGACTCTCGCAAGGGCCCGCTGTTTGAACAGGCAGTCTCAGACTACATCTCAGCGTACGGCAAGACGCTCTCGTTTGACACGGTGACCGAAGCCAGCGTGACCTCCATCGAGATCCAGTACTCACTTCTTGTCGGCAAGATGACGTCGGCAACGTTCCGAGTGATGATTGGTGTCAAGGGCGACATGATCCCCGTCGTCATTGTTGTGAACAACCCCACTGGCTCGTTCCGGGTTGCCGTCCCTACCAAGTACCAGCGCAGCTTCGATGCCTTCACCGGGAACGTCCCGATCACACTCGAATTCGTCACCGGCGTGTTCACAACACCGAAGATGCTCATGGAGACCCAGAAGATGCAGCTCAACAACCACCAGATGCGCTGGGTCAACATGGAGGCCGTCATGGCGATGAAGAAGAAGAAAAAGAAGGCCCCCGCCGTCGCATCCACGGCGTCGTCGGTGTACTTCAACACAATCCAACCGTTCGCCGTCATGTCAGACAACACGGTGATCCCGCTCGATGACCAGTACGCTGGCAAGCAGCTTCCTACCGGGTCGGTGTGGTCTATTAACCCGATGGACTAGGTCTGTGTGGGAAGTTGTGACTTTCCTGTGAACGTTGGACTTGTTCACAAGTGCTATGGCTACATTTGTTAACAGAGGGGTTTTCATTTGAAATATGCTATTATGGGGGCAGTCGTTAGAACTTCATCCTCCAACGAGTTCCTAACGATGTGCTGTTTCGGCAAACAGTGTTCCTAACGTCTTCACTGTTGTCAGTTCATCGGCCGTCGACAAAAAGCTTCATTCCACCGCGGACGAAGGTCGATCGGGAAAGGGAGCGGAGGCCCCGACGCCAAGCAACCTCTCCCCTGCCACGAGGAGAGAACAACCACGAGTGCGTGACGACGAGACAACCATGGATACGCTGCGCGGTGTTTTCCCCTTGGTGCCCGAGGCGGCGCTGGAGCGAGTGGTGGGTCTGCAATGAGAGCGAAACGTCGTCGCGCAGAAAGTGAGGCCTGACGATATGTGGTTGTGTTCAGCTCGAGATTTGTGACCAAAGCGTAGAGGCAGCATCCGACTGGTTACTCGAGAACGACTGGAACGAATTGATGGACGACGAAGCAGAAGAGGAGGATGGTGAAGGGGAGATTGACGTTGCGGAACTGGCGAATGCAACGCGGGAAACCCCGCGCAACGGTGAGGGTTCGGGTGGCGGCACGATTGCAGCCGCGGTTCGCACTGTAAATGATCGTGTAGAGGAGAACCGTCACAATGGAGGCGTCACAGCGGTTGCAGCAGCAGCGGCGACGCGAAACTACATTGCTCGAGCGCCGTCTGCGGGGTCGGCAGCGTCACCGGCGTCGAACAGTAGCGATCAGCCTGGCCTAACGATGGCAGTGTCCACTGAGTCTGCGTTTCCACGCGCAGCGATAAATGGCCGTCATGACGGAAGGCACGTTGTTGATGGCGGTGTGCTGGACCAGCATCGACACCACCATCACCATCGCCACGGTCGCCACCATGACCACGCAGACGATCGCGAGTACGATTCAGCAGGAGACCCGGACCTCGACAGCGAAGACGGTGGAGAGGAGGAAGGAGAGGAGGACGATGACGACGACGATGATGATGACGATGACGACGACGAGGATGGAGACGCCAACTCGTACTACGACTCCGGTGACGAGTCGTACTTCCACGGCTCGATGCCACAGCTCGCGAAGCGAGTGAAAGTGACGAGGGATCCAAAAGTGAAAGATGTTCAAGACAGCGAGTACTTTTGGGCATCATTCGACGGTGACGTCATTCCCAAGACTTTAATCGGTGAGTTGGAACAACATTTTCTATTTGCGAGAAGGACGGCAGACTGACAATGCTGCGTAGAGCTGCTCAACACAACCCTTACAAAACTTGCGCACAGTTCGGTGACCCTGCTCAACAAATCGTCAAAGCTCATTACCGAGGTACGTTTTCTCCTTCGTGCGTTTCCAACATGGTTGCGGCCTGATAGGCTGTGGTGTCAGTGTGTTGCACGTGAACACTTGGAGTCCATTCTCGTTCGCGCAGATGAAGCAATTCTCGAGTTGAGCGGACACTCGACTGGGGTTAAACATCGGCCCAGCAGTATCGTCAGTCGGATATCCGATTCACCGCCATTGGACGCGTCACCTGAGGAGCACCATGCTGGCCAAAAGCGTAAGCGTGTTGAGGACTCCTCCCCCAAGGTCCCGACGGGCTTCTTTGTAAGTGCTGTTGTGTAATGAATATTTTGGCACTGCATCGTTGGAGACTGATATCTCGCCGGATGCTGTGTTTTTGAAGGCCCATTTCTTCTCAATTAGCGACCTCGACATGGTGTGGCGTTCTATTCTTCACGCACATCTTTTCAATGGGCGGTTTGGCGAGATCGTGGAATTGCACACTTCTGCGACTGGAGTGTACGCTGCTGCGGACTCTCATGTCTCTAGCCATGATACTGATCTTCTGTCTCCTTGCGACCGTTACCCAGATTTGCAAAGCGTGATTTCGATGAGCTGATGCACATTCATACGAGCGTCTCGTCGTCATCTCGCTCAGCGGCGCTTGGGATGTCGCCTCTGACGGGGCTCAGGTGCTGCTTGTTACTGCCGTGCGCAGCAGCAGAAGAAGAAATTTTCCGAGTTGGCAAGCATCTCCACACGCTTCTAAAACTCCAGGGAAGCCTCTACTACCGTACCCTGAAGGTGACAGCAGGAGAAGAATCATTCAGCAACCGGGACACGAATTCGGCCGACCTTCTTAATGAAGACGGAAAGCTGACGGAGGAGTCATTTCGCCGATTTGCTCGATACCGTATCAAGAAGGAAGAGGTGCGTCGCTCCTCTCCGCAGTGTACAACATATCATCTAAATGTGTTGCTCTCTGCAGGTGGACGCGAGTGAGAAGAATGAAAAAGAGGCCCTAGGAGCAGATCACTTTCTCGCGTACCAGCATCAACGCAAAGTGAATCACTGTCTCCAGCATCTCGAGAAGGACTCGTGGATGCAGCGGATGTCTGGATGAACTGTGCGCGCATGCGCTTTCTAGATGTAGCCGTTTTGAGCCAGCCAGTGCGAACTAATCCGGAAATTAAAAGCAGATTCCGTGCTTTGGACGCGGTCTCACTTTGTGCCATCATGAATGGCAACAGACATCGAGATATCCGGTGTGTCCGGATAATTGTGCACGCGAGATGGACTACAATAGTCCGTATACGCGCGTATACTTTCCAGATGGGGACCAATCACTTCAGATTCTGGCAGAGAGCAGTGACTAGGGGTTCGAGGTTCAATCCACCAACGCAAAGCTCTCATTCGGCAATCATGCTCTGGATTTATGGGGTCGTCGTCTGGATTCTTTTGTCGAGTTGTTGGACGAGGGGCGACAGGTGCCTGCCTGTGGCAGAATGCTAGGCGACCTATGAGTGTGGATGGGACAGGATGTCGACACACACCAACAAGAGGCAAGAGCACTGTTCCGGGTCGTGAACCGTTCAAGAGCCGCGCGTGCGGGAGTGTCGTCGCGAGCAACAGTCACTCAGAGCAGTCGCGCAGCGTCGTTGCTGCGGTGGGGAAGCCCACGTTCCTCCCAGCGCTCGCACTCCTCGAAATTGCGACACAGACCAGTGTGTGTCGTTGGGGGCTGCGCTGGATTCCCTCCAGAGACTATAACTGTTGGCGGCGCTGATCTGGACCGGAGCGCGCTTTTCTTTCCGGAGTGTTGTCGTTTCCTTCTGGGATTGTTGTCGATTGTCACGTGCAGTGTGGCCCAGTACTGTAGCGACCGCGCGGATCCCAGAAGAAGAGCCCGCCCGTCGACGCCCCCGTGCTCTGTCTGGCCAGGTGGTGTGGCCGCAGGTGGCCGCAGCTGCTGCCATAGAGGACGAGACGGCGGGAGAGAGGAGAGGAGGAGAGGCGCGCGGAGGAGGGCGAGGGCTCGATGCTCGGCCGTGTTTACTCTAAGAAGAAGCGACCGCTGCTGTTAACGAACGGCGCCGAGGGGGACGGCGGCAGCGGAGGAGACTTTGGCGGCGGCATGCCTCGTCCGATGGCACCGGCGACCTCGAGTTTGATGCACCAGCAGCAGCAGCAGCAGCAGCAGCAGGGGCGGTCCCACCCGTCACGGATGACGCGCGCGTTCGGCGGCGGACCGGAGGAGCGGAGGGGAGCGGAGAACCAGCACGAGAAGCACAGCGGTGGACTGGTCAAGAAGGTGTTTGGCAGCAAGAAGGACCGGCCGAACGCGTTGGCCAAGTACGGAGGAGGAGGAGGAGGAGGAGGAGGCGTCATGTACAGCGAAGCGGACGGGTGCGATTTCGACGACGAGGAGGGCGACCTGGAGGACGTGGAGGACGGCGACGAGGAGGAGGACGTGGAGGACGGCGACGTGTGCGTGGAGGGGGGCGGCGCGCCGCAGGTGCTGCGCCACCGGCGGCGCTTTGTGCGCTCGGGGCTCACGACCTATGAGCAGTGGATCTCCAAGAACGCCATGGGGCGCCGCTTTAGCCGCCGCGCGACGCTCGGCGACCCGTCCTCTGGCGGCCTGTCGCCGCTCCAGAAGAAGAAGGCGGCGCCGTCCCCCCATGGGCACGCCAGCGTTCTCAACCGGCCGCACCCGCACCGTGAGGACTCGGGCGACGGCAGCAGCCTCTCGTCGCTCTCCACGGCGCTGCAGGAGGTTATCAACAGCCGCCCGACGGCGCTCAAGAGCGTCGTGGACCCGACCGCCGGCCCGCCACGTGTCCAAAAGTCGTTTGTCGTCGAGCAGGACGCCGCGGGCGACTACTTTGTGGCCTCGCGCCGCGGGCCCGCGGGCCCCCACAACGCCGCGCCGCGCCAGACCATGGACGACTCGTTCCTCGGCCGCTCGCTCCACGCACACTCGCCGCTCGACGTCAGTGGCGCCGCCATGGCGCCCCCCCGCCGCTCCGACATGGACCTGCTCTTCCGCCAAAAGTGGGGCGCATCCGCCGGCTCGGGCTCGTCCGGCTCGGGTGCCTCGGCGGCGTCCCTGCTGTCAATGAGCAAGGCCGGCGTGCGGCGCCGGCTCAGCGGTGCGGACCGCATGTCCGCGGCGCCCGTCGGCGCCGACAGCCTCGGGCACGCGCCGACCGCGATGGCCGGGCCGCCCATGGTGCGGCGCTCGTCCAACGCCGGCAAGACGCGCGAGTCGGCGGCCGCGGCCGTGCTCAACCAGGTCGCGAGCCACATGGCCGTCAAGTACATGGACCACATGCGGCAGCGCAGCAGCTCGCGCTCGAGCGACGGGCTGCCGCCGAATTTCGTGCCCGCGCGCAAGGAGAGCACGGCCATGCTGCTCCAGGGCGGCTCGTTCGAGGACGTGGACGCGCTGCCCATGACCATGGACGACCTCACGCGCAAGTCCTCGATCGACAAGGGCCCGATGACCATGGACGAGTTTATGTTTGACCGGTCGCCGCCGCCGCCGCCGCCGTTGCAGCGCAAGGGCTCGTCGGGCAAGTCGAGCCGCGCCAAGCGGTCGAACAGGGCGGCCACGGAGGACGACGAGGAGGAGGAAAATTTGCTCTCGCGGTCGTTCCGCAACCTCAAGGACGTGGACGCACTCAAGCGTAGCCGCTCGATGGAGGACGAGGACAAGGTGGTCACGACGAACGAGGAGACCGAGACCGAGGAGGAGTACCCGGACTGTGCCGACGAGCGCGCGACCGACGACCTCGGCAGCAGCTACGAGGACGACGCGGCCGTGCGCGTGACCGACGACCTCGGCAGCAGCTACGAGGACGACGCGGCCACGCGCTCGAGCAACATCACCGAGTTTCTCGGCGGCTTTAAGAGCCGCACGTCGCTCAACCGCAACTCGCTCGCCGCCCGCCCCTCGCTGGCCCGCAACTCGACGGGCAAGAACGACTTTGTGTCGCGCGCCGCGCGGTCGCTGCGCAACAGCCGCAAGGCCGCGCAGGAGACGGCCAAGGTCTCGTCCGAGCTGTCGCGCAAGCTGCGCGAGGCGCGCGCGCGCGTGCCCGCGGACCTGCGCGGCGACCCGCCGGCGCCGCAGCACAAGAAGCGCGGCGGCTTTCTCGGGCGCGACGGCAAGCGCGTGCGCTTTGACATGACGCGCTACTGCCGCGAGTTTGAGGTCGTCGAGCCCGAGGAGAGCGAGGACGACCATGAGGTGGAGAGCTGGTCGCAGCGCGACAGCGAGCAGGACGACGACGAAGAGGACGAGGACGAAGAGGGCCGCAGCACGGACGACGACATGGAGTTTGGCGTGCCCGTGCCCGGCGCTGTGCTCGCTGCGGCCATGGCCGACGCGAACGCGTACTACTCCACCTTGCCGCCCGCGGCGGCCGGCGGTGGCGCGGCGCCGCCGCGCTTCTCGGGCAACCACGGCCGCGTGAGCCTGCCGGACGACAAGCGCGTGTCGGTCGTGAGCCGGCGCTCGAACGCCAACCAGTTTGAGGTCTTTATGTGAGCTGCCCGTCAATGTGAAGCGTGGAGATCGGAAGAGTGAGAAGAGAAGAATCCAGTTATTTATCTGTTGAACACCGCCACGGCCCGAGCCGCCACGAAGAGGAACGCACGCTCCAGGCTTCCGTGGAGGAGCCTTCCACACACAGTGCGGTGTGTGTGTGTGTGTTGGAGGAGGATAGGCCTTCCTTGCTCGTCACGTGAATGAATAATTGAGAACTACTGTACTGTCGTCAAGACGCTCGGCCACGGTCTCCGTGTATTCATGTCATGAGCAGGGTCTCCGTTACTCGTCGTCGAACGCGGAATTATCTAGAGTAGTAGTTGTCCAAGTCCCCGTGGAGGCGGGAGCGTCGTTGAACAGGCAGCCGGCACGAGCGCCGAGTGCCGCGCTCGGAAATGTCGTGGGCGGTCGACCTGGACAGCGGCTCGGTGTAGTGGAGAATGCCGTCGACAGGCCGATACGAGGAGACGCGGGGACGTGCTGGGCGACGGAGCTCGCGCGAGAGGCTGGCGGGGAGCGACTGCGGTTTCGCCGTGAACCAACCGCGGAGAGCACAGCCTTGGTGATCACCACCGACCACGGGTCGTCGCTGCCGCCGACGCGCTGTCGCTAGCTCCAGACGACCGGGAAGCAGCAGAGGATGTGGCAGCACCAACGACGCTGGGGCGTGGCGTGGCGTGGCGTGGCGTGGCGTGGCGTGGCGTGGGTCGTCGTCACGTGGTCACGGACTGGAGCAGCAGAGGGCACGTATTTCCACGCGCCGCTCGGCGTCGCCGGGATCGTGAGGCTCAATACTGCACGTTGAAGACCGGCGGACGCGAACGGCGCGCCGGGCGTCTCCTACACGCAGCGGATGCCGAGCCGCGGCAGCTCGACCTCAACGGCCGTCGCCGGCGCCGGCGCGGGCCACACGTGGAGGAAGTGCGCGAGCTCGAACTTGCCGTACGTCGTCGTGAGCCGCGCGGCCGCGTTGGCGACGATCGCGTCCACGGCGAGCGTCTGGTCCACGCGCGGCACCTGGAAGCACACCGCAGAGGAGGCAGCAGCAGCAGCTCCATCCGTTGAAGAGCCGCGCGGCCAGTGGACCACGAACGACACGTCCTTGGTGGCGGTGGCGCGCGGGTCAGGACCAGTGCGTGTGCAGCTGCGCGAGCCACGCGGCCGGGCACAGCTGCACGGCCACGACGGGAGAGATCCGCGCGGCGTGGGTCGCGGGCCGGTCTACCTCCTCCTCGACGTGGAGCTCGCGCCCGACGACCTTGAACTTGTACATGAAGGGCTGCACGGACGCGTAGACGCCGTGTTTTTGGTCGTAGCGACCTCAGAGTTCTGGTCGCCGAAGAGCTGCTTGAACGTGGCCATCGCGTGCACGGCGCTGGGCAGTTTGCCGGGCGGCGCGCCGTCCGTGAGCAGCTCGCCCGTGAAGAGGTTGAGCAGGTAGTGAACGCGCGCGTCGCCTCGAAGCAGCTCGCACATGGTCGTGCCGGCCTCGTCGCGTGCCGGCACGATACGATACTCCAGTCGAGGTCCGTCGGCAAGAGGCAGTTGACGAGCCGGCACATCGGTGTCAGCATCGCGCGCGGCGAGCCGAGCGCCGCGAACGCGCGGAAGTCGCGCGTGGCCTCGACGTGGTCGTCCGACACAGCGCGTAGAGCTGGTTGGACCGGTTGGTCGCGCCGGCGGGGGACGCGTCGGTCCACTGGTACGAGTCGCCGTCGCGGTCGAACGCCTGCGGGAGCTCGTCGTACGCCGTGTGGTACTGCGGCAGACTTGACGCTAGGCGGCGCGGGAGCTGTCTCGTGCGTCCGACAGGTCGAACACGATCGCGAACGACGCGTTTTGGCCGCGGATGTACTGCGCCTCGCACGCGAGCTTCTCATCGAGCACGCATACGTCGAGGTGCCGCCAGTCGAGCGCGATGCGGAAGCTCTCGAGCGCCGGGAACTCGACGCAGGCCATTTGGTGGGCCAGGCAAAACGCCACGTGCGAGAGCAGCGCGAACTTGCTCTGCTACGTCCCACGCGCGATCTCGTCGTAGTTGGGCTGCTGCGCGGCGACGTCCATGTTGGCGCCGTACCCTTGACGACCTTGAAGTACTGTAGCCACACACCGTGAGCGTGCTGAACTTTGTGCCACTGCGCAGCGTGTCGGTCGACTGGTACAGCAGCGTCTCGATGCCGGCCGCGGCGGTCTCCAGAATGGTGAGCACCGAGTCGGTCGTCACGTGTATCGGGCTCTCGAACTCGTAGTAGCAGCACCTGCTGCAGCACGCGCGCGCGGACGGCGAGAAGTAGGTCACCGTGGGCTTGGCGAGCGCGTGGAGCGCGGCGCTCGGCTGCCGCATCTCGGCCATCGCCGTGGCGTTCGGCAGTGGGAACGCGGACTCGAGCAGGTCGCTCCAGCTCTGCGCGCCGTCGAAGCCGCGCTCGCTCAGCGTGAGCGCGCCCACCACGATCGTGTCGAGCATCTCAAAGCGCTGGTTGAGCGGCGTCTACACGGCGACCGGCGTCAGCACGTACTTGCCCGGCGCACCGCGGCGATCTCCTGCGCGAGCAGCCGAGCGTGGAGCGCGACCTCAAAGCGCTCGATCAGGTCGCTCGCGCCCGCGAGTGACTGCTTGAACACGACGCGGACGCGCGCCTGGCCGCCCGTGTGTTTGCCCACGTCCGTCATACCGCCGCTCGGGAGATACTTCTGCCGACTTGCGGCGCCGTGCTTCTCCGTGTCGAGCGCGTTGCGCACGAGCGACGCGAGAAAAGGCAGCGTCTTCTGGTCGCTGCGCGTCTCCTTGTTGGCGGCACTGCGAGTGCTGCAAGCTCGGCGTCCAGCCGCACGAGAAGGCCCTTGTAGCCGTCCACGTCCACGCGTCCGCTGGAGATCACGGCGTACTCCATGGGCACGGCGCCGTGCACACACTCGCCAGGGCGCCGGAAATGGGACGTGGCCCGCCGACCGCGACGCTGACGCACTCAAACTGCAGCGCCGCCGCGTACTGCGGGAACCAGCGCGCAGTCCACACGTCTCCACGCCTGGTGGCAGCGGGCCGAGCTGCGCGAGCCTTTCACGCAGAAACGCCGTGTCCGTCTCGCTGAACGCGCCGATGGGCGTGGGGGGCGGGCTTGGCGACGCCGTGGACGACGGCCGCCAGCGCCACGCAGAGCGGGGCCTCCTGCGTGGCGCTCGGCGCGTCGCCCTTGAAGCGGGAGATCGTCTGCAGTGTGGACCGGCGGCGTCGCCATTTACTTTTGGGGAGCTTAGCCACGCACACATGGGTACATTGTACCAGTTTTACGGTATCGATTCTCGTGAAATATCCAATCACCTCAACCGTCCATCTGGGTATTTGGGTGGTGGACCCGCTGCCCACGATCTACGGTAATGTATATTATATAATATGCCATCATTTATATAATATGCCATCATTTCCTCAACCACACAGGACAATCCTATCGCATTAATGACCATGGCGCCGCTCGCGAGATCGCTGCGCGTGGCGACGCTGCTGCGCGCTGCCTCGTCTCCGCGTCCGCCCCACGTGATGGCGGCCGCTGTTAATGCCTGCGTGTGCGCGGCCACGCCGCCCGTGTGGCTCCAGAGCGCGCGCCACATGGGCCGCGGGCCGACCATCCAGGGCAAGAAGAACGCCACGGACGCGGTGCGTGCATGGCCTCGGACGATGTCGGTGCGTGGAACAGGCCAGCGGCTGACGGCGTGTGCTGCGTGGGTTATGTTATGTAGAAACGCACGGCCATGAACGCCAAGCTGGCCCACGAGCTTGCGATCGTGTCCAAGATGGTGCAGGGCGACAAGGAGAACGTGGTGCGTTCGTTGGGTCACTTCCTTCCCCCTCGGGCTCGGTTGATAGATCGAGCTGGAAGACTCATGTGCATGGGCGTGTGTGTGCTGTGTGTGTGTGTGTGCTTGTATGTGTCGATGCAGCGGCTGCAATCGGTCATCTCCAAGGCCAAGGCGGCCAACATGCCCAAGGACAAGATCGACGCGGCGATCAAGCGCGGCGTGGACAGCAAGGACGCGATGCACGCCGAATCGGTGCTCTATGAGGCCTCGGGCCCGGGTGGCAGCGCGCTCATGGTGCGTACACATACAGAGCCGTACACATAAACTCGCTGACGCGCTGTGGCCGTTTGCTGCTGCAGATCGAGACGCTGACGGACAACAAGCGCCGCACGGCGCCGGCGCTGCGCCACATCCTGGGCAAGTACGGCGGCTCGTTGGGCACGAACGGCTCGGTCGCGTGGATGTTTGAGCGCAAAGGGTACCTCGAGATCGACCTCGCCAATGCCGCGACGCCCGTCGACGACGACGACGCGCTCATGGAGATCGCGGTACGCGATGGTCCGTCCAGTCCACGTTAGCGATCGGTCTCTAACGCTCTGTGTGCGTGCGCGTGTGTTGTGTATGGCAGTTGGAGGCCGGCGCCGAGGACCTGGAGACGCGCGACGGCGTCGCACAGGTCACGTGCGAGCCGACGGAGCTGGCGCAGGTGCGCGACGCGTTCACGACCGCGGGGCTCGAGCCGTCGATCGTCGAGCTGATCTACCACCCGAAGGAGTTTATGGACCTGCCGCCGGCGCAGATGGAGACCTTTGAGAAGCTCATCGACGCGCTCAACGACAACGAAGACGTGAACCAGATCCACCACAACATCAACGAGTGAAGATAGTACGGCGCCACGAAGGCTCGTAACGTCTTGTCAATAGTATGGTCGACCCACGGGGGAAAGCCGCCGCGCGTCGGTGACTCGTGCTTCGAGTAATGTTGCTTCCACCGCGTGGGGGTCAAATCCGCCTAAAACCCTGAGGATGTGACACTCGTCTTGGGTTACTAAAAATATCCGCCGTGCTGTAGGGAATTCCTCAAGCCACTCGCGCCGGTGAGCGTCATAGATGACCGGCCTCGCCATTGTGGCGAGCGCGATTGTAGGTCCAGTATGGAAGCCCTGCCCAGTGGCACTCGACCGGCATCGACACGCCACGCGCCACTGTCACTCACGGACCGCGTGGTCGTCTACTGCCGGCAGACGAGTGCCGCCAACAATGCCAGCGTGCTGCGCAACGTGGCCAAGCCCTCGGCCGACGAGATGGCCGAGTACCTGCATGTGACGGCGGAGCACGGCATCTCGCTGTACGGCGACTCGGCGCTCGTGCGGCTGCTGCTGGCTGACAGCGACTACGACCACGTGTGCCGCGAGGTCTTCACGCTGGAGGACGCAATCGAGTGGTACGCCGGCGACGAGAGCGCGAGCGGCGACGCGCTGCCGACGCTGGAGGCGCTACTCAAGGCGAGCCACGTGTTCTCGGACGAGCAGATCTATGGAGCGTACGCGTTGGCGGTCGGACGAGGGTTGGAGGAGGTGCTGCCCCTCTTTCCGCCTCACGGTGAAGGCGGCGGTGGTTTCGCAGCGTCCGAGGCAAGCCATGACATCAGCATGGTGGTCAAAATGCCAGCCGAGCTTCCTGTGAGCGTGACGATGGCAGCCGAGTCGAAGTCGGACGCAAAGCACGCAGCGATCGCGAGTGGCGACGGCGTGAGCCATCCAGTTCCTGAGGCATCCGATACGGAAGCACAGCAAACACAAAGAAGGACGCCAGATATGGATGTCGAGCCCACTGCGTTCGATACTCATCCAGAGTTTGTGGACGCCGAGCGGGAAGCCGACGCAGACACAGCGGTTGGCGGAGCCAAAACCTCACATGAAGAGGACGTCGACAGCAAAAATGAAGAACGAGGTGACGCGAGAAGGCGGGTGGTGGAGCGATGGCTGCGGGAGGTCGTGGAGCCGATCGTCGCGCGGATGAGCCACGACGAAGAGACGGTACGCGAGCATGAATCCGCAGAGGACTCTCGGGTGGAACTAGCACTGGACGGAGAGGAGCTCGTGGCGTCAGCACGGTTAGTGGAGGCAGTGGCGATCGACCCACAGCAGGAGGAGACGACCTCACGCAGCTTAGCAAGCACCATCGATGGCGAACCATATACCGACGTTGCAGGCGACGAAACGAGGCAGCCGTTGGCCTCAGAGATGGTGGCCAAGCTTGAAGGTGTCGTCGAGGACGAAGACACATCGACGAGCGGCATTGACGGAGAGCATGATAACGCGACGATTGGCGCGGCGGCCGATGGCGCGCACGACACGAATGGCCAGCACGAAGACGAGGCCGCTGTCCCTTCAGGCTCTCCGACGCTGCCTGTAGCCGACTCGCAGGAAGAGCACAACGGTGAGCATGTTCATCGCAATCCTCTGACACAAGACGGAGAAGTCATTGAAGACCCTGCTGGATGGCTCGCCGACCGACAGCCGACGGTGGCGCTGCTCTCGGGAATGCTCGACAGGGAACTGAACCGCGACAGCGTGGCGGACGAGAGCGACGAGCGCGCGATCGGCGACGACGCGAGCCGCCTCGAACGAGAGTACGAGCCTCCTCAGCCGGTCGCCATCAGCAGCAGCGCCGTGGAGGATCAGTGCGTATCCACGACGGAGCATCCAGTGATCGTCCACGTGGTGAGAATGCCCGCTGATGCGACTGGGCAACGTGAAGACTCTGCCGCGACATCGAAATTCGCAGTCGGCGACGTAGTGGAAGCTCGATTCCGTGGCAGAGACCGCTACTTTCGAGGCACGATCGTCGTCGCCTACGGCGACAGTGGCTCGTACGACATTCTGTACAACGACGGCGACGCCGAGAGCTGCGTCGGCGGAGACTTGATCCGGCATCTTCCTGAGCAGAGACCGAGTCCGCAAGCGGAGCCATCCGTCGAGCAACAAGCACCTTCGTCGTCGTTCCAGCAGGGTGATGCTGTCGAGGCTCGGTATCGAGGCTGGGAGCTGTACCTCCCGGTCGAGATCGCTGCTGTCCGCGGCAGCGAATGCTACGACATTCGGTACGAAGACGGAGAGTACGAGGACGGCGTGCCAAGCGAACGGATCCGCCTGCGGCTTGCACCAGCAGCAACGGATGAGCCACCACCGCTGCGGACATGCGACGCTGAATCGTACACCGTCGGCGACTGGGTGGAGGCTCTGTATCGACGGCAGACGCGCTGGTTTTCGGCCCGCGTGGCTGCCGAGAACTCGTCTTCTCACGAAACGACCTACACGATCTCATACGATGACGGCGATCAAGAGGACGGCGTGATGGCGTGCCACGTGCGAAGGAGACCCGGACCTGCCGCGAGAACCAGTGCGCCTGCTGAAAAGATACCGGAGACCGACTCCCTCCATGCGGCTACAGTAGTGTCAGTTGGTCATGTTGCAGCGGAGGCTTCCGTCGACGTTGAGCCTCCCATCGACGAGCGAGGAGAGCATGCCACGGATGGCAGTCTAGCGCACGACCTTCAAGTGGGAGACCGCGTGCGCGTCCACCAGCGGCGCGGCGTGTTCGCCCTCGCAACGATCGTCTCGGTTCATCACCGTCGGGATGAAGATTCGTTCGACGTTGTGTACGATCTGGGGCGAACCAAGGAGACGCACGTTCCACGCAGTCGCGTCGAGCGGACTGACGGCAAACGAGTGGCCGCGAGCGGGCTTGGACTCGTGGAGAGTGGCGACGAGCCGCAGCGGCCACGAAGTGACGCCCACATCGTGACGGTGACACCGGTGGTGCCGTTTCGTGAGACCGACGACGTGGAACTCAACGGCCACGACGAACCGAAACGGGGAGCATCGAGAGATGCTGGAGACGGATTGTCCGTCATCGAGTCGGCCCGTGCACTGCTCCGTGAAGCGGTCGCGGACGACGCCGACATCGCAGCGCTCAACGGGTCAGAGAAAACCACACCCAGTGAGCCGTCTGACGAAGACGAGGACGAAGAAGATCTGGATGTGGACGCCGTGCTCCAAGCAACGACGCGACTGAGCATTCCGACGATGAGCAGAGACAAGCCACCACCACCGCAGCGGCCGAAGACTGGTAGTTCGTCAGCCCAGAAACCTCCACCCACGAGTAGCACGCTGCGCACGGCGAGGAAGCAGCCGAGTCCACAGGAGCCGTTCTCTGTGCCTCCGCACTCTGCGCGCACTTCGGAGACGCGATCGATCGAACGTCCCAAGACAGGCGGCTCGAACAGCTCGACGCCTCGCGCGGCGACGGCGCGTCGCGGTCGCAATCCACACAGAGAGGAGGCACCGCGCGTGTCGTGGAAGGAGCTCGAAGAGTGGAAGAACGTCGACCTGATCCTCAACCGCAAGCGCCGCGTCGTGCGCCACGGGCTGGTCGAGGGCAGCGACGTGCCATGGGGCGAGGAGTTTGCGGCGATCCAGTCGCTCAAGCGGTTCGCGGCCCAGTACCCGGACGTACTGCGGCAGCACATGTAGGTAACCCTGCCAACAAGGATGGCCAGTCGTTCCGCCGAGTCGCTGATGTGGCTTGCGTGTGGGATGGTTTGGTGTAATCGTAGAGAACAGCAATTGCAGGAGCTCGTTAACTCGAGCAGCGCCGGCGCGGCGCGCGGGACGACCACGGCGGCCCGCGACGCTCTCTTCCTCGTCAAGGACCTCGCGTTTCTGCTGCGCAACCGGCTCGGGCCTTTCCTCGGTGGGTGGAAACACCGCTAGTTTGCGTGCTGAGGCGTCGACTGACGAACGGTTGTTTCGGTGTGTCGTTATCTGTAGACTCGATCCTACCGGTGGTGCTGCCCGCGGTCTTCCACTCGCAAAAGCGGTTCCTGTGCGACACGGCCTACGAAGTGCTCGAGGCGCTCGTCACGCATTGCAGTAGCCGCAAGCTCGTCGTCGCGCTGCTCAAGCAGGCGCTGCAGTTCCCACGAGACGACCTTCGGCTCGTCAACCTGGTAATAACGCCACGCTGAAGCGATCATCCGTCGTGTGCTGCTGATTGCATGGCACTGACATGGGGTCTCGTTGTGGTCTCGCGTAGACATGTCTGTACGTGGAGAAGTGTCTCGCGACGCTGAGCGTCGTGGCGATCCAGGAGCTGCTCACACGCTCGGCGAGCTCCGTGCTGGAGGGCACGGCGGAGCTACTCACGTGCAAGTCGGCGGCCTGCCAGAGCTCGCTGCAGAAGAGCTTGCTGCTCATCCAACTTGCTGTCGGGGTACGAGCGTGAGTTCGTGCGAACGCCGTTGTTTACCTCTCGACTGACAGGCTCGTTTTGTGCCGCTAGGAGGACATGATGGAGCGGCTGCTGGACGGCCACTTGGTGGGCAACGCGCTGGTGGTGGTGCGGCGCCACCTCGCGCTCGCGGAGAGCTCGGCCCGAGGCGGCACCAAGTCGCCATCTACAAGTCCGAGGAAACTGCAGTACCAACAGCAAAGCAGCGGCAGCACGCCCGCCAAACCGACGAGTGCAGCCGTAGCCGCGAGTCCGGTCGGCGGCGTGAGCATTCTCCAGCGCATGCTCGCACAACGCCAGAACCGGGTCGTGCCAGCCACGGAATGGATGTAGTCACGTGCGATGCACCAGCGTAGTACTTTATCAACACCAGTTCCATGTGCTGGGATCGACGGTACAGTAGCAGTTCGCACTGCTGGTCTGGTGTATACCGAGTTCCCCGGTTGTTTCTGAAGAGCACGCAACGTAAGCCTATCGAACTCGCTCTGGCACAAGTCTACGTCACAATACAATACTACGAAGTACGGTATTACTATACTACGTAGTACGGTATTAAAAAGTACAAAACAAGTTGCACATTCGGCATCTGCCAATTCTATTCAATGCGGCTGTTTTATCGTCTCGAAGTTCTTTCATTCGAGGCCTAGGGTGCCCCAGTGAGCCGACTGCAAGGCCCGACGGCGGCGGAGGGAGTCGAGGTGTTCTTTCAGGGCAAAGACGTGTCCGAGTTCAAGCGTCACCTCAATGGCTCACTCGAGATGGTGCGGCTGCGCGCCAAGGAGTACGCGCGCGACCGCGCGCCGCTGGCCAAGTGGCTCGAGCAGCATCTGGCAACTGCAGCTACTCCGTGATGATCTCGACGCGTTAGATG
>JAADVV010000098.1:0-27960 GCA_023335905.1 Pythium pyrilobum | reverse complement strand
CCTCTCGGTACGCAATTAGACGCGGCAGACGCTCGTGTGTTTACTGCGTTTGGCGAGAAGCTGGAGGCGGATCTGAAGGACCCGACGTTTGCACCGCAAGGCACGAAGCTCGGCTTTGGGCTCAAGCACCAGTACATTATCGGCACGAGCGGCGCCTCGTGGGTGCAGAACGCGAACAAGCGCGCGCGCGTAGGCGACGCGACTGGCGACGCGACTGTGCCCCTGCTCAAGGGTGTGGACTGCATCTTGAAGCAGACACTGGATCGGCTCGGGCTGCGGTACGCGTTTGTGCCCGTGTACAAGACGGAGGCGTACGACAATTGGCTGAGTGGCGGCGCCACTAACGTAGAGGAGGAATTAGCTGAGGACGACCCACGATACTATGGATACAAAGTCCCCGCGCCGACCGAGTGGAAGTTCCCGTTCCGCGTCGAGGGCAAGCCACAGGGCGAGTGGCGAGGCGACGACGAGCGGCGGCTGTTCGTGTCGGATTGGAACACGTACGTCGGTCGCCTCGACACGTACTTTGAAGAGGAAGGGCGGCGCGACCTGGACTTTGGTTTGCTCAACCTGCACAAGTCCCGCAAGGTCGTGTGGGTCGTGCCGCCCTCGGTGTTCCCGTACGAGAAGACGAGCGTGGTGTATGGGAATGAGGCCGTTCTCGGGTACTATTACGCGGCCGCGTGCTTTATCGTGTACGTGCCGCCGAGCGCACGGCGCAGCGCGGCGCCGCCCGCCGAGAACCCGTGAGTAGCTTTCCGCTAACGTGATGCTTCGTTCCACACTGTTGGGATTGGTAGGCCGTAAGACGTCGACAGCTTCGGACATGAATACAGCCGAGTTATTTGCGTGTCGTTGGTGGTAGCAGGATCCCTTGCAGCTGAGGCAGGGTCACTATCAACATCAGAATAGCACGCGCAGAGCGAAGCCATCTCTTCACTCAGACTTCTGCATGGGGCAGTGGTCTCGGCGGGCCCACGATGGTGCACTTCAGCGCGCGCCTCGGCGACAATCTCTACGCGGACTGGCGCGACGACGCGCTCGGCTATGGCGGCCTCAAGGCTTCCATCAAGACCAGCGAGGCGAAGGACCACGTCCACGCGAGAGGATCCCACACAAACACAAGCCAGAGACTGGCGAGTGTTGGCTCGCTTGAGAGCCAGCCGCTGCTATTGATGGCGACGCTCCACAAAGGGCCAGGGTGCTACGACGGCAGCGGCGACGTCGTGCTCAGCTTTGATGAGCTACTCGCGGAGCAGCTCGCCAAGGTGGAGGCCGCGTACGTCAAGCACCTCGCGCAGCTGCGCGACGAGTTCGCGCTGGTCAAGGACCAGTTCCGACCCGACGCGTCGAGCGCCGCGCGCGACTCAGTGGCGAACACGATCATGGAGTTGCACCGCCAGCTGAACCACCTGCTCAACTTTGCGCTGCTCAACTACACGGGCTTTGTCCGCATCCTCAAGAAGCACGACAACAAGTTCCGCCGGCGGCAGCGGCAGCACGCGCCGTCGCTGTCATCGCCGCACCACCGGCAGCTCCGCGCGCTCAGCTTCTCGCACGCCACGCAGTGCCACGCGCTGGCCACGCACGTGGAGCGCGCGTTTGCCGACTGGTTCTGCGACGGCAACAAGGCCGTGGCCGTCGCGTCGCTCTTGACGCGCAAGGAGGACGCGCTGGACTGGACGCCCGTGTCGATTGGGATCAAAATGGGCGCCTGCCTCGTGCTGCTCGCGTGGGTGCTCTGGGACACGGTCGTCGCGCCGACGCTGCTGCTCGACCACGCGCGGCCGGGTGTCGTCGGGCTCGCGGTCACGCGTGCCTACCCGGTCTACCGCGGGCTCGGCTGCTGCCTGCTGCTGCACTGGCTGCTCGGCGTCTCGATGTACGTGTGGCACGCGGCGCGCATCAACTACCGGTACATGTTGGAGCTCGACCCGCACACGACGCCCCACTACACGGACCTGTTGAGCGGCGCGACCAACCTCTCGATCGTCTACCTCGTCAACGTGCTGCTCTACTACAAGGTCGTGAATGGCGACCTATCCGAGCGGCTGCTGCCGCGGGGGTACTACCCGATCGTCATGTTTGTCTACGCGGCGTTCGTGTACGTCGTGCGCCCGTGGCGCCAGCAGCGCGGGCTGCTCCGGACGCTCGGCGAGATCGTCGTCGCGCCGCTGGGCCCCGTCACGTTCTTCCACGTGCTTGTCGCCAACTACCTCACGAGTCTGGCCAAGGTGAACCAGGACCTCGCGTGGTCGCTGTGCTTCGTCGCCTCGGGCGAGTTCCTCCACACGGATGTTCTCGACGCGGTAGGAGGAGAAGACGCGTCCTGCCAGAACAGCACCGTGTACGTGACGCTCGTCGTGCCGCTGATCTGCGTGCTGCCGCTCTGGTGGTGCTTTCTGCAGAACCTGCGGCGCATCTACGACACGGGCGCGTGGTGGCGGAGCCTGCCGAACGCGGCCAAGTACGCGCTCGCGCAGGTCGTCACGCTCTTTGGGCTCTTCCACCCGTTCTACCAAACGGATGCCAGCGGCGGTGGCAGTGCCACTGGCACGGGGTTCGACGCGTTCCACCTCGTCTGGCTCGTGCTGTTCACGCTGAGCTCGATCTCGACGTGGGCCTGGGACGTGTGGATGGACTGGGGGCTCGGCCGCCCGCGGCACGGCTTCCTCGGCGACAAGCAAATGTTCTCGCGTCTCTGGTTGTACTATGGTGCGGGTAGTGTGCTGCAATGGGGGCATCTCTGGCCTTTTGGAGAACTGATCATGGGGATGGCGTTGGTGTCTGTGTAGCCGCGTTGGTGGCCGATCTCTTCCTGCGGTTCGCGTGGACGCTGACGCTGATCCCACCGCACTCGTCGCACCTGCTGCCTGCCTCTGTACTTGCAGCCCGCGATGATGGTGCTCGAGCTCTTCCGCCGCTCGTTCTGGGGCATCCTGCGCCTCGAGAACGAGCACTTGCGCAACACGCAGGGCTTCCGCCACGTCGACTTTATCCCGCTGCAGTACGACACGGGCGTGGGCGACCGCACGAACGACGCCGCCAACAAGCCCACGCTCGTCCACGGCAACGCGTTCCTCGCCGAGATCGCGTGCGTGTTCGTGCTCGCGATCGCGATGAGCGTGCTGGCGGTCAAAAAGTAATTTCAAACCAATACGAAGTACAATACACAGCCTCACAGTGGCGCGCCACATCTCGTCGTCGATACGCGCGAGCTTCTCGTCTTGCAGCCGCCGCTTGGCCTCGTAATGACTGGAGGCTGCGGGCGACGTGTGGCCACCAACAGCGTCCACTGATGGCGTGGAGGCGGTGGCCGCTGGCGCCGCCACGGCGCTCGCGGCGGGTACGAGCCTCGCGTAACCTATGGAAAACCCACATGCGCACACATCGATACACTTTCATGTCGGCCACATCAATCGGCAGAATGTTGCGCGAAGGTAGCTCCCGCGTTTCCTATTCAAAATCACAACAACGACACAATCAATTGGCGTAACCTCCTCGAAAGGGGTACGCTGTTTCGAATCCGAGAAAAAAGGGCGGCAGCCGTTGACGGCAATAATACTGTAACTAGTATACAGTAGTTACAGTAATATTGGCGGCGGCGCAGCATGATCAAGACGAAGAAGCGGCTGAGCGCCGGGCTCGGGCTCAACGCCGACGGCGTGGACCCGCTCTTCGAGTTTGACGTGCCGCGGCTCTTCGTGGACCTCACGCAGCCGCCGCGGTACGTCAAGGCGCCCGCGGGCGGCGGCGGCGGCGGTGACGCGAGCCCGCACGCCGTGCTGGCCCACGACGCGTGGTTCGACCTCGTCCACGAGAATCACAGCCGCCCGACGGAGGAGTTCCTCGCGGCCCACGAGGCCGAGCGCGCGCAGAGCGAGGCGCAGGCGGCGAGCGGCCACCGCGTCTTCCACCACAGCAGCGCCGCGGTGGACGTCGATGAGAAGGAGAACTCGCTCACCGGTGGCACCGGACCGGCGCGCATGAAGCGGAGAAACGTCGCGTACGCGCCGCCGACGGACGCCGCGCCCGTGGGGACCATCAAGGCGACGATCCGCACGGTCAGCGCCGTCGGTGGGGGCGGCGCGATCAAGAAGCCGGCCAAGCTGCCGTTCGGGAACTCGACCAAGTCGACGACCGGAGCGACCGTGGTCACGCCCGCGAGCAAGCACACTGTCCCGCACTCAAACGCCGGCGGCGCCAGCACGCTGCCACGGAAACGCACGGGCGTGGAGCGCGCGACGGAGACCAGCAAGGCGCGGAGCCGCACGCTGCCGGCGGCGGCGGCGGCCCAGCGCAGTGCGAGCGGCGACAAGGACCTCCAGGACCTGCAGGCGCTGCTGGCCAAGCACAACAAGAAGTTCAAGTCCAGCCACACGTACGAGCCGAGGCAGCACTCGGTGCGGGACGTGCGACTGGTGAGTGCGGTGCGTGTTGCCTGGATGGAGATGGAAGGAACTGACGACTTGGTGTGTGTGTTGTGTGAATCAGTGGGAGAAGCACTCGCAGAAATCGTATTATAAGCTCTCGTTGGAGGACCGCATCACGGCCAACGCCGAGATCGCCCAGTTCGTGCGCGAGCGCGACGAGGCCGAGTCTTGAGCTATGCCCAAGCGAGCTTCATCGTAGGTCGACGGACCCTGGCGTCCCACGGGCTGCTCTGCTCACTCGTCGCTGTTCACCTTTTCTTAATTGGATTGATACAATCAGGCACTGTACAATAAGTGATTCTTTTCGAAGTTTGGTACGTACGACAACCATCTACGTGTCGAGCATGCAGAGCATGGCGCAGCCGCGGCGGATCCAGTGGTCCGGGTCTTTGTCCGTGGGCACGTCGAGCGCGACGACAAAGTTGGTCGAGTGGCCCGTCGTGGACAGCGTGCCGGCGCGGATCGACGTCTTGTAGAGCGGGCACTCGTACACGTCGCGTGGCATGTACTCGTCTCGCTTCATGGGCTTGAGCCAGATCACGGGCATGCGGTCAAAGAGCTCGCCGGGGATCGACTCGGCCATCATGCGCGCGCTGCGGTCGAAGCGCGCGCCCTCCATGAAGAGTCCGTAGATGTACACGCCGTACGGCGGCGCCGAGTGGTACGACTCCTTGTCCTTGGACATGATCTCGCACGACACGCAGAGCGCGTCGATCGCGATCTTCTTCTCGCGCGAGAACGACTGCTTGACGGCCGTCATGAAGCCCTGCGGGAAGAAGAAGCCGCTGATCCAAAACGTTGATGGCGCGCCCTTCGTGAGCCAGTCCTGCGTGAACACGATGCGCGCGAAGAAGTCCTCGATCCAGGACGCGAGCGGCTTGAGACACGGGTACCCGGCGTCTTCCCACTCCCTCGGGATCTGCTGGATGAGGAAACCGTTGTACATCTTCTCGAGCGGGCCCGACATGACCACGAGCCCCTTGATCGCGCGCTTGAGCATATCGAGCGTGGCCTTCATGACCTTGATCAGCGCGTTAAAGCGGATCATCTCCTGCGAGAGGAACACGCCGAGCGAGTTGCGGCTGCCGCCGGCGACCTCTTTGAAGGTCGACACGTGCGCTTTGCTCTCCGTGAACATGTCGGGCATGCGCTCCTGGATCGCGACGACCATGTCCATCACGACTGCGTCGTTGCTCTGCGCAGACGACGCACCGCCGCCGCCGTCGCCCCCGCCGCCCAGCATGCGCAGGATCGTGCCGAGCAGTTGGCCTGTCTCTTTCTGCTGGAAGGTGATGTCGGCGTTCGCATGGAGTCCGAAGATGTCGGGCGCGTCGACGGTCGGCAGATCGCCCACGTACTCGCGCGCGGCGACAAGCGAGCCTTCGGCAGGCGCAAAGTACAGCCCGCTGGACGTGAACTTGTAGTTGTCGTCCATGACCTCGCGGCAAAAGAGCTTCCGCATGATACTCGAATTCGTGCGCTTGTCCCAGCGGTCGGTGATGCGTCCGCCGTACGAGATATCGGCAACCATCACGTTCAGCGTCACGTACGGCACGGTGTCCTGCTCCTCTAGATACAACTTGACCTGCATCATACCCGTCTTGAGGTCGCTGTTCATCCACTCGTAGGGAATGTTCCAGCCGACGGCGCCAAACTTGCGTCGCTCGAGACACACAGCGTTGTAGAACGCCAGCGCGAAGCACAGCTTCTTGAACTCGCGCGGCTTCGTGCAGCCTTCGTAGTCGGCTTCTTTCATGTCCAGGAACGTACGCCCCAAGTTGGCTTTGATACCCTTGGGCGGCTCGTTCGTGATCTTGATTCCGTTCTGTAGAATCGGCACGGGGAACTTCGAGCTCGGCATACTCGTCAGCCAAAGGCGGAACTCCGGGTGGATGTCGCCTTCGCCAGGCGACGAGGACGCCTCTAGGATTTGCTCGAGACGACCGAGCCACGACACTGCCAAGTGGCAGTTCTGGAGGCACACCCAGTCGCCCGTCTCCTTGGCTTGCTTCATGAGCGCCTCAGCGATCGGGCCTTGGCCCTGTCCGAGCGAAATGATCTTGAGACCAGAGCCTTCTTTTCCTTCTTGCTTCGCCAACTCGAGGAGGTAGTCGTTGATGTCTGCGCCGGGGGAGAGCACAAAAATCAGCGGCGTCTCCGGTTTCGAGTCGCGGTAGCAGCCCTGCAGATCGAATGGGGGCGACTCCGTGAAGAACTTGCTCAGCTCCCGACCGACGAACTCGCGAGTGCCGAAGACGAGCATTTCCTCGCGGAACACGCGCAGCACGAGCAGCTTCTGGAAGTTGGACAGCGACTTTTCCCACGGGTGCGGCAACGGCTCGGTGTGAGGAAGGTCGGACAGCACCATCGCGCGCTTCCACTCGTCACTGTGGGAGATGACCGACTGCGGCAGCTCTGCGAAAGCCGGTGAGATCTCCTTCATGCCGAGCAAGATCTTCCACACGCGCTCGGATATCCACGACGGGCGGGTTTGGTTGACCGCAGTGGCCGCCGCTACGGCTGCATTTTGAGCGGCGACGCTCCGCTTGTCACCGACGAGGTAAAAGTTCCATTCGTTGGGCAGGATCGTCCCCTTCTGCAGCAAGATGTTGGCCGCGATCATGAACGCGTAGATGATCTTGTCCTTCTCGAAGAGACCTCGGCACACGTTCACAAACATAGACCGTGTAATATCCTGCATGAGGATCTCCAGTCGTTCGTCGAGCACCTCTGACTTTTGCGAATTCTCGAGCCGCATCACAAACAGCTTCTGGTAAAACTGGAGCGAATACTGGTACATCGGATCGACGAGCGCGAGCGCCGCGATCACAAAGTAGATGATCGACCCCCGGATCGCCACGCAGCGGTAGCCCTCTCGCGTCTGGTCGATCTCTTTCGAGGTTGTCTCAGCCTCCGCCATGCGTGTCTTGATCACTGACGAAGTGACTTTACTGTGCGCGAGCGTGTCGATCAGCTCCTCGTCGTCCAGGATGTCTCCCTGTGAATTCTCGAGCATGTAGAGGATCTTGTCCTCGATCTCTTTCAGTTGCTTCTTGTCAGAGGCGATGTTGATGGTCAGCTCGTTCTTCTTTTGCTCCAGATCGGGCCGCTCACTTCGCACGACGTCAACGAGAAGCTGGTCCTCCAAGCCCGTCAGCGTGACCGTGAAGTTGATCACGGTTACCTTGATACAGATCTCAGGCATGTAGTGCGGGTTCGCGAGCTTGGTCGTGATGTAGAACCGAAAGTTCTCGCTGTACGGCACATCGCTGTCACCAAGATGCAGCAGAAACTGACCGCCGCGCTTGAAAACCTGTTTGAGCAGCACGGGCTCGAGCGACGGATCCAGCTCTTTCTCCACGTTCTCCAGCAGCACAGGCGCACCGTACCGAATCGCGTTCTCCAGCGTTCGCAGGAAATCCTTTTGTGTGAGCTTGATGATTTGGAGAGTGTTGGCTTGCTTGTACATGTTCTTGATCCACTTGTTCGCTTGCCCCTGTGGGTCAATCATCAGCGGCCATCGCCGCCCCATCGTCGTGAACAAGCCGTTTTCGATCGAGAACGTGTCTGCCGGCAGGCCCATGATATTCCACTCGCGCACGACGACAGGGTCTGCCATCACGCGCTGGAAGGAGAAGTTACCGTTCACTGGAAGCGCGCTGGTCTTGCAACACGCTACCCACTGCATCTGTAACTCGTGACGATACTCGGAGGTGAACGGTCCCAAGTACGCGATGCACCCAGCGGACAGAATCATATCCCCGACCAGATTGACCATATCGATCGCCAGGTTCTCGGCGCATTCCTTCCAGCGACCTTGCTCCTCTCCGAGCGAATCGATCAACCGTTCCGCTCGGATCAGTTGCGCCTGCGTCTTCTGCGACTGCTTCTCCAGATCGACCTTTTTCTGCTGTGCTGCCTCCAGTGTGCGCTTGAGGTCGGCCACCTTTTGCAGAACAGCGTTCAACCCCGCTTGCTTCACCGAAAGCTTCTGCTGTTCCACCTCGAGCCGATCCTCCGCGGCTTTGAGCGCCTCTTTCTTTGGGGCAATATTCTTCGCCACAGTGTCGTATGTGTACATCGCTCGGGCCCACATGCACAGCGAGGTCGCAGCTGTCGAGATGCTGCTCAGCGTTTCGGGTGTGAACTCCTCATCCGTCATGAACTTGGCGAGCTGCTTGATCGTCTTGGGCGGAATATTGTCCTTGTCGTACTCCTTGAGCTTGTCGAGAAACTTCATGTCATTTAGCAGTTTCTTTGCCTCATTCCACTCTTGCTTCGCACCGAACAGTAGACAAACCGCATTCATCGTCACGCCGACGAGACGAGGCGGGTTCGTGAACGTCTTGAGCACCGTGATGTCGTCCTTCTTGAGCGTGCTCAGCGCCTTGATCGAGGCGTAGTACGCAGGCATCGCTTCGTCCAAGTCCTTTTGGCAGTCATCTTTGATCGTTTTCACCTCGGCAGCGATTTTGTTCGCTTCTTCGACGTCGGCTTGGATCAGTTTTTGCTGTTTGTCGGCCTCCTCTTGATCGATCGCAACCTGGGTCAGCAGTACAGTGGTCTCTTCTTGAGCCTTCACCAGAACTGGCTGTAACTCTGTGAGCGAATGCTTCAGGTTGCCCACGATCTCCTCCGTCTCGAACAGCTTCTTCAAGCCGCCTCGGTATCTCGCCTCCTTGGCACGGACGACGAGCCGCTGATTGCGTAGCATATCGACGTAGAGCTTGATCAACTCGAGGTAACTCGTCGGAGTCGTGTAGTTGCGCCGCTTGAGTTGGTTGTAGAATCGAGCCGTCGCGTCTTCGACGCTGCGATGGATCGTCACGGCCATCTTGCACAAGGTATCGACGTTGTTCTCAATTCCCAATTCTTCCGCGCTGGTCGCAAAGAATCGTTTCGCGACAGAGTTCAAAGCGTCTTCGGGCCAGGCATTAAACCAGTCGATCGTGCAGCAATTCACGAGCGACGGAAACATGCGGCACCGGTTGCGGAAGCCTGCTCCGATCGGTGAGAACGCCAAGACGACGTGCAGGTTCTCTCGTACCAGAGTGATGTAATGCTGCAGGATGTCCTCGCGTGTGACCTTCCCAGCTTGCTGCGCGATTGGACGGACCATACCCACGATCTTCTCGAGCTCGTCGTTCGCGTACAGATTCGGCACGTCGCCCGTGTTCAAGATGTTGTTGATGTCCTCCAGGAATGACTCCTGCACGATTTGCGCATCCGAGAACAGGAACACCACCGGTTTGTTTTCCGCCCCCGCGGTCATGAGAATTTTCTTGATGTCTTCATGGAACTCGTTCGAGCCGTAGCCTCGTGTGATCTCGATCGTGAAGGTCTTGTAGTCGGCCATGAACGCAGCCAGTCGAGTAAGACTCTGGCGACCGGAGCCTCCGACGCCGACGAGAAGGGCGTTGCCTCGCGGCTGCCGTAGCACACGACAAATGCGCGAGATGTGGTGCATCGCGTCGTGGAAGAACACCAAGTGCATCTGGCTGGGGAAGGTGATGTTGTACTCTTCGAGGTACTCGACGAGCAGCGTGTTGAGCTTGGTCAGATCCTCCACTGGACGATAGGATCGGTTGTCTCTTGTGAGGTAATCTCCGTACAGTAGGTTCTCGAACTTGTCGGTGGTCCACGACACTTTGCAGTTCTCAAGGATCAAATCCGAGCACGCCTTGTTAAACCACGAGCGATCCTGGGCGTCAATTAGACGGTCTCGGAAGACACGGGCCTCTTCGTGGAGCCACAGCTTGAGCAGACTCTCCTCCGTGGAGACGTTCTCCTTCTTGATCATCAATACACCCTGGAAGACCTTCGAGAGGTCTCGCAAATTGAACGTGTAATGCGATTTGGACGGCGTCGGAAGCATGTCGATTTCCACTCGCTGGTATAGCTGCACAGACGCGTTCACGATGGGCACTGCCATTTGTGCCATCAGGGGCAGCTCACAGCCCAAGAAGCCTGCTAAGATGGACGAGAAAATGCGCTTCATCACGTCCGGCGATAGGTTGGGGATCCACACCATGTGAAAGTGGCGCAGCAAGCGCGGCGAGACCTCACTGCGACCGCCACCGGGGGGAGCACATGCACTCGCGAAGACGACATCCTTGATATTCTTGAAGAACATCTTCCCCGTGTCGTACAGTCCTCCTTGGTCGATGATCTGACGGAGTAGCTCATTTGGTGGCTGCGCGCCGTAGATCTCGAGCGCGGGCATGTTGAGGTCGTCGACAAAGAACAGCATACGCTTCCCCGCCGGCGGGCCTAGCAGATTCTTGCGCTTCTTCTCGAGTTTGATGTCGAATTGCTCGCCCAGGTTTCTTGGCTTTGTCTGCGCCGAGTATCCCATCGTGGCGGCGATGCAGCTGTCTGTCTTCGCCATCTCGTCGAGGAACGATTGAATAATCACGGACTTGCCGACGCCGGTCTCGCCACTGTACAGTACGTGGTGGTCCGCAAGCATGAGTTTCTCGAGCAGATACCGAAACCGCGTCGTGTCCTGCGTGGGAACAACCATCGTGAAGTACGATGAGCCAGGCAGGAAGTGGAACTTCGGCGTCTTCTCCACCCACGACACCCAACGTCCCGTTGCTTCGTCGATCATGACGTCGTACACATTCTCCACCATCGTGTTACCGCTGTTGTTGCCGTCGCCGTCAATCAGGGTGCGAAACTGGGACATGCAAAAGTCGTTGAACCGAGGGCGAGACGCGTCGTCGATATTCGCACCTACAGACCAGGTCACCGCGAACACGAAATACATGCGCAGCAAGGCCGCGAGGTCCGTCACGTTACTGCCGGCCTGAGCAGCACCCATAGAGAGGCACGACGCCAGCAGGTTCAAGCAGCTCTGCATGAGGTTTGCGTTGTTGCTTGCAACCTTCTCCTTGCAGTGCTCGCGCACAAACTGGATCGCGATGGGCACGTGCGTCTCAATCAGCTGCAGGAGCATGTTGCACAGCTCGCCGGACGAAAGGATCTTCTCGAGCGTCGTAACTTTCCACGTGCGCGCGAGCGAGCAGATACCTACGTGGACCTGCTCCATGTACACCATGCCGCACCGACTGACCGTGGCGGGTGACGCCACGCGCAGATCTTGTACCTCAAACATCATATGCAGCGTGTGGGGCAGCTTGATGCGCTCGCTGTTGGACAGGCACAGTGTTTTGTTGTCATCGAGCACCGTGTTCATGTTCTCGATCCACACAGCGTCAACAGGGCCATCGAAGATGACCCAGTTTCGGTTGTCGTTCTCTGCTGCCTCAGTGACGCACTGCCGCACGAGCTTCGGTACGAGCCCATCCGTCCATTCGTTTGTCATCAAGTTGAACTCACCGTACAATTGGCCGGCAGAGATCGATTTGGGGTTGAGAATCAGGGTATGTACCTCTTTGTAGAAGCCGTCGCGATCCACGACGCCGTCTTCGTTTAGCTGCGTGAGTGCTCGTGCAAGCACGTACCCGTTTGTGGTCTTGCCGCTCCCAGTCTCACCGACGAGCATCATACCGTGGCGAACGAGTTGCGTCTCGTGGACTTGGATCGCCTTCGCAATAAACGACGCAACCGGCTGGAGATTGAGGACTTCGAGCTGCTTCTCAATGGCTTTTTGCAAGAGACCGTAGTCCACAAACGGAACCACCACGCCTGGGAAGAGATCGGCGATGATGCCGCGGAACAACGGGAGGTCTTGCTCGAGAAACTTGGGCACATTACTGTCACGCATGGCACGGATCAACAGCAGATCTTCGTGCATCTCCGGCTCCTTCCGCTTCAGTTGTCCGGCCGCGACGAGAACGGACTTGACGGCCCGCATGCCGAAGTCGTAGTGGTCTTGTTTCGATAGCTGCTCACTCGAGAGCGAGTACAACTGGGTCATCTTGTGTGAAAGGGGCAGCGCGTTAGCGAATCCTTCAGAGAACAATACAATCTCAGCGATGAGTCGGTAGTCGGGCACCATCATTGCGACCGGTCGAAACAACGCCTTGAGGTTGTCTGGAAGTTCGGTCCGACCAGCGTAACCCGGGTTCATCGTAATGAACACGCCGAAGCCAGTGTTTAGGCGGATCATCTTGCCTTCAAACTCAAACTGGTCGACCTCGGCGATGATCGCTTGCTGGATGCAGAGAACCTGCTGCGCAATCACGGAAAGTACTTCAATGTCGATTCGATTGAACTCATCGAAGCATGCCCAGGCACCGGCTTGCGCGAGACCGGAGAAGAAACGCCCCATGATCTTGTAGTCCAAGCCATCAGAACAGTTGAACACGACGCACTGCACGGCCAGCGCCTTCGCTAGATCCTTCGTCGTCTCAGTCTTGCCGGTTCCAGCGGGGCCAGCAGGTGCACCACCCAAACGGAGGTGTAACGCACCCGTGAGCGTCATGTAACAGATATCCGTGAGCGGCGTGATGACGAGGCGAGGAGAGTTCCCAAGATACTCGTAGCCGTAGATGAATCTCGTGTTGGTCTGCCGAGCGACAAAGCTCTTAACGTCGTCTTCCCAGTAGTAGCGGAGTTGCCGCGTCCATTCGAAGTCGGTGAGCGAAGAGACATTGGACTCGTCCAGTGAACGGACCACGTCACGAGCATGAACGTCGATTGTGATCAGAGCACCCATCAAGATTCGCTGCAGCTTGCTGAGAGGGCCACGCACGAGCTGAACCATCCCATCGATCTGGCGGAGACTGAACTGCAAGAACCCGTTGATCGCGTGCGGGTCGTTGCCATTCTCGACTTGCAAGATCGCCTGCGTCACGTTGCGCGTCCAAAAGACTTGGTCAACCAAAATCACGACCTGAGCCGAGTAGGAGAAGAGCCAATCCTTCCGATCAATCGCATCTTCGATGGGGTAGTTCGTCAGCGCCTTGACACCGTCCTCGTAGAGTGACCCCCGCATGCCTTTCTCCACTTCCACGAGCCAGCCTTCAACTGGACCTTGCGCAGCCACTAGCGAAGGGAAGACTACGATCTCGCCTTCTCCACTCACCATCGCGTTGATAAGGAAGGGCGTCGTTTTGCCCGAGTTACCCACGGGCGCCCCCGAGCCTTCTTCGAAGCGAATACTCTTCATGGCATCGAAACACTTGCCAAGATGAGGCTGTACAGCGCGAGGGTCGCGAGTCTGAGAGAGAATCTCCAAAAGCTCGTCGTTCGAAAGGAAGTAGAAACGTGGGAAGGCCATGCGCTTGGTCTCGAGATAGTCTTCGAGCGACTTCTGGATCTCTTCCAAGATGCGATTGGACATCTTGAATTGCTCCAGAATGTCTGTCCCGCTTTCCACAGATCGGATCACGCTCGGGTCGATGCTCGTGCGCATCATCACGTTCTTCCAGTTCTTGTCGACAAGAGCAAACTTCTGGGCCTCCACGGGGAGCTGTTTCTGGATATCTTCAGCGCAAAAGATGATCTCCAAGTACATCCAACTGCGTTGACACTGGATCCACTCGTCAAGAGTCTCTGACAGCGTCGAGAGCTTCTTGTTCCAGCGGTCGACTTCGTCCTTGACGCCGAGAATGTAGCGGGAGCCCATCATCGTCTGCAGCGTGACTTGGTTGTCTTCCAGAAGCGTCAGGATCTCCTCCAGGCTGCCCAGAATGAAGACATCTTTTTGGTCACGGTGGTTGAGACAGATAAACTGCATCTGGTCCCAGCCGTGCTTGATCTTGACCAAAGACGCTTCAATCTGGGCCTCACCTGAGGCGGTGGATGACACCTCGCCAATCAAGTCCTTCATTTCGAGTGCCTCGTAGGCGATGAGGTTCTCGAGCGTGAACATGATACCCGGATACCACGGCTGCCGTAGGGCCTTGAAGATCTTCTCCCAGTGGCGATCCTTCATTGCCGGGTTGCCCATTTCCAAAAGCGTCGGGATTTTGAGCTTGAAATCTGCAGTGCGGTCTTTGAAGATGGCCGTGACATCATTGCTCAGCTTCTTGTGCATCGCGTATGCGTCCTTGAAGGCAACAGCGACGTCCTTCGAGAGCTCTTCCGCGTTAACTTCGACAAACGGATTCGTCATAGCGTTGCGATACGTCGTGTTCCACCTTTCGACTGACGCCCACAAAGACTCCACCATTCCGTAGTACTCTTGTGTGGCCTGTAGGTTCAGGTATTTGAAGGGAGTCAAGTTGAACAGCACCTGGTACTCCGTGTACTGTTTTGACAGCTCGTCCAGCTGTGTGAGGCGCTGCTTGACCGCGTCGAGCTCGGCTTTCACGTGCACGGGATCTTCGAATTGGTCGGGATCAATGAAGATGCCCGCCTGAAGCTGGCTGTTCAGCTGTAGAACCTGCTCGTCGAGCCTCTGAATATTTGCGTCCAGTTGCTGAGTCATCTCGCTCACGCGGCTTTGGATGAACGCGTCGACAGCATCCGTCTCCTCCCGATAATTCTCCTGGACGCTTCTCAGATCATCGAGCTGCACCATATCCTCTGACGAGATCCGCACACCGTAATTGGCCAGCAGACGATAGAGCTCGTCAACAACGTTTGTGTTCTTGATCAGCGCCTTCTGCTTCGCCTTCAGTGCCTGGACTCGCTCGACGTGGCCGGCAAACTCTTTGAGATGTTGCGGTCTCTGGAGTAGGGCTTGGATGCGCTGCTTGTACTCGATCAACTGGTTCTTGCACTTGGCGCGCGCGAGATCCTTCACGAGGCCCTTCATAGCGTCCAGCTTGGCCGTCGTCATCGGAATCAGCGTCTGTTTAAGCTTACGACTCTCCACATGGAGAATGCCGATCGTCTGGCCTGCTCGCATTTTCTCGAGCTCTTTCTCCCATGTACTGATTTGCAGCATATCCGCTTTCAGCGTCGTCACAGTGTGTGACCGCTGCGAATACTCTTCGAAATCCCAGACTTTGTCGTACTCGTAGATCGGACGCACGTTGTCGAAGATCTTGACGTACTCGGCTGCGTCGATATAGTCGTTGATGATTTTAGCGACAAGCTCCTTGCGGATCTGCTGGAAGTCGACACTCGTACTGATCGTTGTGCCAACATGGGGTGCGTCAACGACAACGTTGGCGACGTACGGAGCGAATGGCCGCAAGTACAGCACGCGTGACACAGAGTTCACGGTGCCGACAATGTCGTCAGTCATAGAGACGACAATGTGCTGGATCTGCTCACAAGTAGGCGAGAACCCCGTCGTGCTCTCTTCTCCAAAATTGATCGTCGTCTCGAACAAGCCTGTCTTGCGTGGCACCTTGTTCAGCTCGAGCAGGAACTCGCGGCAGCTCTGGATCGCCAGTATCACGAGACTCTCCACTGCGACGTAGTCGACCAGGCGAATCAGGTCCGTGATCATCGCAGCTTCCTCCGCTGCCCGTTTAAATAGCTTCTTGCGTTGCTGCTGCTCCGACTTCACTGCGACGATCGACTTGGTCTTCTCCTGAGCACCGCCACTTCCGCCATTGCCACCTGCGTACGGAGCGTCCGACAGAAAGTCGTCTTGCGGATCTGGGAGCTTTGTGAGGTTTTTCACATCCATGCACACCTTCTGGATGATCGACTGCAGCTTCTCGACACACAGCTCGAACTGCTTGGATCCTTCCGCTCGCTTGCTGGCTTGGTATTCGACAAACGCACCGCTTTCGTACGTCTTCTGGGCACGCAGATCCAAGAGCACAACACTCAGCACTTCCTGGCTCATCACCTTCTTCACCTGTAGCAATGGCTGACAAAAAGTCTCCTTGGCGAGGTACAGTTTGTTCTTCAGCTTCTTGCGCTGGCGGCAGTACAGCTTGTATCGCACATTCGCACACCACAACGTGAACGACTTGTGGATCAGGTAGTGCTTGAAGAATCGTAGCGACGTGAGGACGTTAAACATGGTCGACTGGCGCATCCACTCGGCCAACGCGATGAACTCTGATGGGCTGCCTGGACTCATGTGGACCAAGCCACTTGCAGACATGGTGAAATGCTCACTCTCGATGTCGTCGGGGTCCACAACGACAAGATCGTACGGCCGGAACAGCACACCTGTCTGGGTTCGATTGAGGTGCACGAACTTGATCTCACTGTCCGAGCCGTTGCGCGCGAAAAACGCGATCGCATCTTCGCCCGTCTTCAAGAACGTCGCGGCATTCGCGGCAGCAGCTTCAGCTTCAGCGTCCGGAGCTACGACCCGCGCTGCTCCAGTCTCCGGGTCGTAGTGCTCGACAAATGTCGTTGGCGTGTGCTCCTCGGTCCGCGATGGCGATCGCAGCGAGTTGCCAGCGGCCTCGTCATCTTCCTCGCGATCACGACTCGCATAGCCTTGCTGGGCGAGAGTATCCCGCAGGAATTTTCTCGGGGAAGACTCGCGTTTCGGCTTGTCATTGATGCCTGGAGCGAATCCACTGGGAAGCGCACCACCGACGTTTCCATCTCGCGTCGTGGCCTTCTCGACAGCACTACTAACTACTCCACCCGGTGACAACGGCGCCTGCTTCAGACGCGGACTGCGCACTCGAGATCGCGCGTCCTTCTTGAGCTTCTCTGGGCTGTGCAGCGTGCCCGGGAACACCGGGATTTTCTTGGGCGACGTGTACTCTCCGGCGTTCGTGAACGTGAACTTGTGCGGAGCTAGAGGCGACGGCACGTTTCCTGTCGTGGAGGACGGTGCCGCGACGGCCGGGAGCGGTCGATTCGAGGAGAGCGTCGAGCCAAAGCCCGTGCCGCCGTCAAACTCGAAGTTGGGGTCGACGTTTAGCTCGTACATCGCACCGGAACCTTTCGCCTTGCTCCCGACCGACGGCGACAGCGCCCCACCATCTCTGCTGCCGAGCTTGGACGCGGGCTTCTGCGGTGTCTTCCGTTTCGAGCCATCCATGATTGCCACCAGCAATTCCCCCCGTGGTCTCTTGTTGTTCCAGCGGTGCTGCCGCGTGATCGAGGACGGCGGCCGAACGGAGCGCCTCTCTGGCGTCAGTGAGAACGCTCGAGCGTTGCGGGCGGATCGAAACCGTTTCCGCGCATGAAACCTGGCCACCAGTGTGAAGGGTCGTCGCTGCTTTTTGTGTTCTCAGTCTCCATTAGCAACCTCGTGGGTTGTTGTCCTGTCAGACCCTGCGGTATCCACACCAAGCCACACAATCGCATCACACAAGATCTTCTCCCTCCACATCTCTACAGGCTCGCCAGTCATGCATTAAAACTCGCCCATTGTACATTGGGTCACCACACATAGACTTCATCTGGCCGTTCCTCAATACACGGCTGTCTGCGCGTCCGCGGCGCCGTGGACGATCGCGCGCGCCTCTTTCTTTTCGCGGTTAAGCCGCGCCACGAACGAGTCGCGCTTCCAGCGCTGCATCATGCGCGCAGCCTTGGCGCGGTCGATCAGCCGCGTCTCCGCCTGCTCGCGCGTCACTTGCCGCCAGTCCGTCGTCGCGTCCTGTCAGCACACCACACACCTCTCAATTCTTCTCCAGCCCCGTTTCCTCATCCAAAGAGCCACGCCCATCACGCTTCTCACCGCTGAGAATGCGCGTTCCCACTCGCGCAGCCCGTACGCCATGAACCGCTTGGCGATCTCTCTGTGTGTGTGTGTGTCCCCCCCCAAACATCACACAGTCAGCCCTTCTCGCCGCAGAGACAGCGACCAAAGGGTTTTGTACTTTGCTCACCCGACCGAGTCCTCGTGCGTGTCCTCACTGTTGAACTCGATCGCGTTCGCAAACATCAGCACCATGTCGTCCCGGTACTCGTCGGGGCCGGCGTACTGGTGGCTCGTGAGCTTGCTGAACATCGTGCTGAGGTCCATGGGCCGCGGCACGATCTCAAAGTACGTCGGCAGGTTCATCGCGACCGGGTCCACGGGCTCGAGGAACGGCCACGCCCACGCGTGGCGCGCGAGCCGCTCGTGGAGCTTGACGCATTGCCGGTGGAGCGCCTCCTCCATCGTTTGCTGCTTGGCAGGTTTGAAATACTGCAATGTTGCCGAGCACCGCCGCTTCGAGCGACCTTCGGACAACCTTCCTGAAACACCCACGATTATCATCACTTTTGACAAACCTTGATGGTCACGAATGAAGGTGGCCTCCACCATCAATCACATCGGTGGTCGACGAAGCGCCCCGACCGCTGGCCCCGGCGCTGCATCATGCCTCGCACCCGCCGGCGAAGACTATGTACGCGGCGGCGTAGCCAGACGCCCCTGTAGCTCCACCACCGCGGCCACGCGCCGTGTATCCGCTACACCTCCACGCCCATCGATAGAGATGATACCGTACCTTCCATCTCGATCGACGAAGCGTCCGCTGGTCGTGCTCGCCTCGATTTCCTCCAGGCTTCACTCCCTGCGCGTTCACACCGTCCCCCTATATATACATACAGACAGAGGGGCCGTGGAGCTATTTGTGTCCCTCGCTGCGTACGTCGCCGCCATCGCCGGAAATGGGCAATATTTGACTCCCGCTGGACCGCCCTGCTTGCGAGGGGGTGGAAAGCGTGGCGTCGTCGGTGGTCGTACGAGCGCCAAACCGTCATGGACGACGTGCTCGACCGGCTATGGGAGGTGTGCGACGGTGACGGCGCAGCGGCGTCCCGCCCGTCGACCGCAATGGCCACCGAGGCGCAGCATCTCTGGAAAACGCTGGAGACGCTGATCGCGACGCAAAAAGCGCACGAGCTGCGCGTCCACGATGCGGCATTCTCCAAGCTGTTGGCGTGCGTCCACGCCGTAGTCAAGGCGCCCCACGCGTGGACGCCGACGGAAGCGACCTCCAGCAGCATCCCGCTCGGCAAAGGTGTCTTCGAGCTCGTGAACCGCGTGCTGGCCAAGATCGGATGCCGCGGAGAAGAGGAACGCGACGCCGTGCTCCACGCAGGGTATACCGGTCGTCTCGTGCTCAGCCTCCACAGTGACGCGTCGCCAAAGCTCACGGCCAACGAATCGGCGTCCGTGCTCCACGTGTTCCAGACACTCGCGTTCGACACGAAGCATCGCCTCGAGATCGTCAAGTGCGACGCCGTGCCGGCGGCACTCGCGGCGATGCGGCTCTACGCGCGGGAGCTGAACGTGCAGCTCTGCGGCTTCAAATTTCTCCAGTTCATGGCGTACGAAGAGTCCGCGAAAGAGCAGATCATCGAGCACCACGGCATCCCCGTGATCCTGGACGCACTGGACTGGTTCGTGACCGACACCCAGCTCGCCACGAGCGCGGCCGACGTGCTCTACTTTCTCAGTCTCGACCTGGAGACCGCGCTGGCGCAGCAGGAGACCAAGTTTGTCGCGACCATGGAGGCGATCGTGGCGCACGTCGTGGCGCTGATGAAGCGGCATCCGCAGATCCAGCAAATCCAGGCCCATGGCATCGCTGTCCTCGTGACGTTTGTCGGTGCCCACGCCTCGGCGCGGCTGTACCTGATCGCCCACGCTACTCGGACGACGCTGTGGGAGATCGCGGCGGGTGCGCTCGACGCCAACGAGGACGCGACCGTCGACGCGATCGAGCTGCTCGAAGTGATTTTGGAGACACCCGAGTGCTTCGAGCGGCTACAGACTTCGGTGACTGCCGTCCACACACCGCAGGATGCGACCGAGCAGATGCGCACGCTCCACAGCCTCTCAGCTCTAAAGTCGAGGCTCGAGATCAAGCGGAATCGACCCCAGTTTGCCGGCAAGACTCGCGCGATCGCGTTCATCGTGGATCGCATGCAGGCGCTCGTCGATTGCGCGCGCAGCACCCAGCCGTCTCCGTCTCCAGCGAGGCGAAGCGCTCGAGCGGATAGCACGGTGAGCGATGACGAGATTCGGCTCCACGTCGCCCCCCACGACTCGAGCAATAGGTCTTGTGATAATGCTCGGCACGAGAGATTGACGGCGGATGGCGACAGTGATGGCGACGACTCGCAGCGATTTCTCGACCAGGTATCGCCACCGAAGAGGTCGGCGTCTCCGTATGGGTACTTTGACGAGTTCGTTCGGGACACCATGGAACCCACAGTACAGTCGAGCGAGACGGAGCGACCGTCCGAGTACCGCAGAGACACTGCCCATACTCGGGGTCTGGATTCCAGGCGACTGAATCCGGATGAACGGGTTTTCATCAACAATTCGACATCTGAGCCTCAGAAACCGAGCCAGCGAGTCCAGGGACGAGCAGAGCCGCCAGCAGCGACGGACTGGCAACGCGAGTGCGAGAAGATCCGACGCGACATGGAGACCGTTCTCAGCGAGTACCAGCTCCTGCAGGACAACTACCAGATCGTCGTGCGGCGAGCGCAGGAACAGTCCAAGCTGCTCAACATCCAGAACGCGCGGATCAAGCATCACATGGAGGTACACCACCATGTACTCGACCGCGTCAAGACGCTCGAGACAGCGCTCGCCGATGCGATGCGCAAGCACCAAGTCGAGCGAGAGCTCCGCCTGGCCGAGGTCGCGCAGTCGGAGAAGATCTCGCTGTCTCTCCACGAGGCAATGAAAGAAATCCAGACGCTCAACAAGCAGAACTCGATGACATCTCGCGAGCTCATGCAGAAGGAGAAACAACGCGTGGACTACCAGCAGAAGGCGACGGCTGTTCGCCAGCGGCAGCAAAAGGTCGAGTACGATCGCGACGACGCTGTGGTCCAAATGATCAGCATGCGCAGCGAGCAGCTCGAGCTCAGCAAGCAACTCGAGGAGACGCGCCGCGAGGCCGCGGAGGCGCTGCTGATGCGCGAGGAGGACGTCGACGCCCCCAAGTTGAGCGCGTTCAGCGAGATGCTCAGTCTCTCGCCGGCCGCGCGGCTTCGCAAACTGTCAAACTACGCGCTGACCACGAAGCGCGTCACGGCAGAGGCCAGCGACCGCCAGTTGAGACACCAGGAGCAGCGCAAGTCGATGTATGCCGGGTCGATCAACCGTGTCGTGCGGCCGGCTGACGCCTCCATGGTACGGAAGGCGAGTCTTACCAGCAGCAGCGGCGGCCAGATCGGCTACAACCGATCGAATCGATCTGCCAATCTCATGGTCGTGGAAGGGGAAGTCTATGACGACGACAATGACGAGTCCATGATGGAGCCGCCCAAGGAAGCCGAGCTTACTGGGGTCGGATGCTACACGCTGCCTCCGCGAGGGATCGACAAGTACGAGATTGAGCGCACGCTGCGAGCGACGTTCGAAGGCTTCGACAAGTCTCCGGACGGGAACGGCGTCCACGTCGCGACCATCCGGCGGTTCTTTGGGGACTGCGGCATCGTCCAGCCGCCTCTTGTGCCCGGAGACGTGGACACGATTCTCACGCGCGTGCTCAATCAGGCGCAGGAGAACCGGAAACGCGTCATCGTGCGCAAGGACTTCACAGTCGCGTCATTCCCTGGCAGCATTGGCAGCAGCAGCGGCCACCACAGGGCGACCGACGCCAAGCGGTTCCGCTTCTTTGACGAGGAGTCCTTCTTCGAGGCCGTGACGCTGCTCGTGATGCGGCGGTTCCCTCGGTTTGACGCAAAGAAGGCACTGGAGGTGTTTATCACAGAGTACATCCACCCCATGCAGCGGCAGCAGCAGCAGCACCTACTGATCCAACAACGTCGGTCGAGTACGGGCAGTGCCCCCGGGTCTACAGCAAACTGCACCGGCGGGCCGACTCGGAGCGGGAGCATGAGCGCAACAGGCACTGGGAACAGCTCACCGACCGCGGCGTGTATAGGCATCCTCAAGGCGGTGCTCAACGGTCTAGCGCTCCACATTGGGCGGGACGGTGAAGCGAGGCTCCAGGAGGATCCCCGCTTCCTGACCAAGCAGGACGGCAGTTCTGGCACTCTGCTGCTCGCCTCTGGCCACCACTCGCGCAAGCCCAAGCGAGAAGACGTCGTGTTCTCGATGCTAGAGATGCATGGCGTGCTCGCGCGCGAGTACAAGCCGCTCGCGACGATCTGCGAGTTCTACAGTGCAATGCACCACACGCCGCGCGACCTGCTGCTTAAGGACGAGACGGCCATGCCGCTCTCGTTCGAGCTGCTGCTGACGTTCGCGATGGACTTTGAGATCATCCCGTCGTTCATGGACCGGCTCAGCCTCAAGCACCTCCACTCGGAGGTCAGCGGGTATTTGAAGACGTACCTCACACTCCAGAAGAAGTTGCCGCCGCCGCATTCGATGGACACGGAGTTGCTCAAGAAGGTGGCGTTCAGCATGGTGCTCGCGCGGCTCGCGATGGAGTTGTTTAGCGCCAAGCGTGAGTACGAGACGCCCGAGAAGCAGGCCACGGCGCTGCTCCAGTGGCTCGACAACTCGGTCGGCCGCGAGAAGATCCAGAAGAAGGCCATGCTGCCCGTGGTCATCAAGTTTTCCAGGAAGCTCTACGCAATACGGGCCTAATAACACACATTTCCACACAGAGTCAAGCAGCGTCATGATCGTTCCTGTTATTACAGTACATTCATTGCATACACGCATTCTCCGCACGAGACCACAGGCATTCCCTTCATCATGGCCTTTCTCTCGTGCATTGCTCGAATCTCCTGTGTCCTTTCTGTACGCACTATACCGTATCATTGTGATAGCGACAGGCCAGGCTCGAAAGTGGGTGGCGAAAAGAGCAGACCTTGGATCTTTCTCGGGGCTGGCGGTTTTTTTCATTCCGCCATCTTCCGCGTTGCCGTGATGCTGCTACGCGCTGCGACCGCCGTGGCGCTGCTGGCGTGGGCCACGCACGAGAGCGACGCCGCCGTGTGGCGCATGCCGCTCACACAGCACCACCACCACCACCTCCACGCGCGCGCGTTCGCTCCTTCACGTCTCGCGGACGTTCTCCACCAACGGCATGCTGCGTCGTGGAAGAGTTCGCCCTCAAAGGTGTGGCAGCCAGCGTTCTCCACGGAGGAGCGTGGCGAGGAAGGCCCGCGCCCGGTGCCGGTGGATTTCCACGCGGATTCGCGCGAGCTGTTTGCCGCTACGGTGCACGTCGGCACGCCACCGCAGCCGGTCTCCGTCATCCTCGATATCTTCTCGGCGGACTTCTTGGTGCTGAGCCACAAGGTCGGAGCGCACACGTACTACGACCACGGCAAGTCGTCTACGTATCGCGCGAACGGGACGCGCGTGCGCATGTTTGAAGGCCAGCCATTCGAGCTGGACGGCTTTGTCTCGAGCGACCGCGTGATCGTAGGCGGTGCGGATGCGGGCGACCGTGTCGACGTTCATGGCCAGTCCCTCATTGAGCTGGATGGGCCTGCCAGGATGCTCGACATCCTTCCGTTCGACGGTGCGATCGGACTCGGCCCGAGCCCGTCCAACTACACTGGCCAGCCGACCATCGTGCGATCCATGATCGACCAGAAGCTGCTCGACCTGCCAGTTGTCGGCGTCGACTTTGGTAGGCAGGACGCCCACGTTGTGTTTGGCGGCGTCGACGGACGGTACGATCTCCAGTCGTTCCAGTTCTTTGCGCAGCGCGCCGGCCACGCAGACGGGTGGTCGGCTCCGTTGCACGGGATCCAAGTGAACGGCAAGCAGTTCGTCCACGACGCTCACCCGGCGGTCGTGAGCAATATCGATGACATTCTGGGACCGTCAGAAGTCGTCTACGCGCTCGCGGACGCCGTCGGCGCCGACAACTTTGCGATCCCATGCGACGGCCCTGGGCCGGACGTCACCTTCCGGCTCGGCTCCGACTTTGAGGTCACGCTCACGAAGCAGGACTACGCGATCCCGCGGGAAGGAGGCATGTGCCAGTTCGCGATGACCCCCGTGCCTCTCGACTTGTGGGCGCTCGGTCTCCCGTTCCTGCGCCGCGTGTACACGGCGCTCGACTTTGGACTCGGGGAATCGGAGCCACGCATCGGCTTTGCCGCCATCAAGACAGCGTAGGGAGTGGACCACGCGATCGCAGTGGCGAGCTGGTATCGGCGATAGTATCACTGATACCGAGTTGACGGAGCCGGTCTCCTCTCCAAAGAAACAGACTTTGTCACGAGCCGTTCTTTGTGGCCGATGCCTTGTTCCTTGAGATCGTCCACATGCTCGCACTTCGCACAACAACCAGCAAATCACGACGAGAGGAATATAGTGAAGCGATTGAATCGATCAAAGCACGGTCGACGTGCTCGCTGCGCCGGCATTCGAACTGGAAGTCGGTTCTCGAACATGGCCCCGGCGAGCCACTCATGAGTCATGATTCATGAGCCATGAATCGGTCGCAGTCATTCCGACGGCAGCTGCGCCGCGGTCGGATGTTGATTTAATACTAGAATACTGTACCTGAGGTTCAGGCTGAACCACTGTGCAGTAGGATCAACACGGACTGGGCTGCATTCCCGCTCATTCCAGCTCATTACCGTTCATGTACGATCGACTCACCCACCGGAAGTGAGCCCAGCACCTCCCAGACAATAACGGCACTACGTCCATCTCGGCATTTGGTTGTTGTCCCCTGCGGCCGCACACCGTCGAGTCCCAAGTGAGAAAACATGGTTCGGGTCGTGCCTCTCGCTAGCTCTGCCCTCGCTGTGACAGGCTGCTCACTGACGGTGGCTGGTGCGAACGTGTGGGAGCCCGTGTTCCCGGCCGACGCGCTGCCCGCTCAAAAAGCGTCTTCGCTGTCCGTCCGCTTCCATGATATCGCCGAGTTCACGTACGCCACGACGGTGCTCGTCGGCACGCCACCGCAGCCCGTGTCGCTCGTGTTGGACCTCACGGCCGCCGATCTGCTCGTGCTCAACCACAAGCTCGGCGCGCACACGTACTACGACCACACCAAGTCGTCGACGTACGTGGCCAACGGCACCAACGTGCATCTGACCATGGATTCGTCAACTGTGCTGGACGGGATGGCATCCAGAGACCGCCTGGCGCTGATCGGCAAGGACAGCGGCCACATCGCCGCGGACAGTCAGCTCACGATGGAGCTCGAAGGCCCCGCGTCGATCCTCGAGAACATCCCACCCAAGCTTGACGGGATCTTCGGACTAGGTCCGTCCACTGCCAACTCCACCGGGGTGCCGTCCGTCATGCGGTCCCTGATCGACCAGGGGCAGCTCGCCAAGCCCGTCGTGGGGCTCGACTTTAGAGAGGTCGACGTGGTGGCGACGTTTGGTGGACTCGACGAGCGGTACGACGTGCAAGACGTCACCTACTTTCCGCAGGCGACCGACGGGAACGTGACGTGGATGGTCCCGCTCCACGGCGTCTACGTCGGCGACAAGCGAGTCGTCGGTGAGGTCGGCCCGTCGATGGTCGCCAACTCGGTCGGCCTCAGCTCGTACGGGCCGGACGACCAGGTCGACGCGCTCGCGGCAGCGCTCGGCATGGAGGGCAACCGCGTTCCGTGCGACGGCCCCGGGCCGAACGTGGACTTCCACTTTGGCGACGGCGTCGTGGTCACGTTCACGAAGAAAAACTACACCAGCGAGCCGCTGGAGGACGGCACGTGTCTGTTTATCGTGGAGCCGTGGCGGTACAGTCCGTTCGTCCACGCGGGCGAGACCTCGGCCAGCAGCCGCGGCCGTAATGGGTCGCTCGCTGGGCTCGGCCTGTTCCCGCCGAAGAAGCAGCAGTGGGTGTTCGGCATCTCGCTGCTCCGTGCCGTGTACACCGTGCTCGACTTTGGCGCGACCGAGAGCGGTGCACGGCTCGGCTTCGCGGCCCGCAAGTAAGGCCGCGTCGGCACCCATTCGCACATGAACGGCCCATTGTTTCAGTACATGGCTAAATCATTGACTTCGACCACTTTCGAACACAAAATGTACTGCTATTGGTGGACATCTCAGCCTCTGAGATGCCCATCTCACTGGCGAGACTTTCGTGGGTGCGACAGTGGCACGACAGTTTCCAGCGCCTCCTTCGCAGAAGGGAACACTTCACAATGGCTTGCGAATCATCACGACGCTCGCCATGAGCCATTGGAGAACGGGTGAATGGAGTCCATTCACTGCTTACCGTACAGCTGTGGCAACTTGCCTCTGGCAAGGCTGGCAGTGCCAGCAGCAGCCACTTCTCACTCCTCACTGCGTCTCAGCCACAGCTTCTCCGTCACCCATTTCCTCTCATCGACCGACGCCGAGCAGATCCGAAGCCCACAAATGCTTCGAGTTGGAACTCTCGCCGCGCTCGTGTGCGCGGCGCTCGCACACCACGCCGTGCCCGTCGCCGCGGCCATGTGGCGCGTGCCGCTCGTCCGCCACGAGTGCTCGACCGAGTCTGCACTCCGCTTCCTCGAGGCCCAGCAATTGGCCGCGCCGTCCTGGGCAAGCGAGCGTGCTCGCGTGTGGGAGGCGACGTTCCCCTCGTCGCTCGACCGAGCGAGATCTTCGACGCCCGTCGACTTTTTCGGGTTCTCGGCCACGGTGCACGTCGGCACGCCGCCGCAGCCCGTGCAGTTTGGGCTTGACCTGATGAGTGCGGACCTGCACGTGCTCAACCACCAACTCGACGGACACCCGTTCTACGACCACGCCAAGTCCTCAACGTACCAGGCCAACGGCACGCACGTCAAGATCTACGAGGGGACGACTGTCGAGCTGGCAGGGTTTGTGTCGCGAGACTCGGTCCGTGTGGGCGGCGGGGCGGACGCAGCGGAGGTGCACGGACAGTCACTCGTCGAGCTCGAGGGGCCCGACAAAACGCTCAAGGAGTGGGCGTACTGTGGTGCGTTCGGCATTGGGCCCCACGCCGCCAAGGCGACTGGGGCGCCGTCGATCGTGAGGACCATGATCGACCAGGGGCTGCTCGATAAGCCTGTCGTGGGCCTCCACTTTGACGGGTTGTACGACGCGCACGCCATGTTTGGCGGCACGGACGACGCGTTCGTTGATCCCACCGACGTCACGTACTTGCCGTTAGATCCAGCGGAGCGAGTTGGCTGGTCGTTTCCGTTGGAGAGCATCAGCGTCGACGGGAAGCCCATCGGTGGCGCCAAGGTCGCCTTGCTGACGGGCTTGCCATTTAACTTGGGCCCACCCAACGAGGTCGCTGCGCTCGCCGAGGCCGTCGGCGCCAAGACGACGGGCTTCTTTTACGCTTTATCGTGTGACGGCACCGGTCCGGAGATCGCCATTGGCTTGAGCGGCACACTCAGTGTCCCGTTCACGAAGGAAGAGTACACGGGCATCCCGTACGGCGAGGGAACGTGTCTCTTCAATTTCGTCCCCACGAGCGCCGAGTGGCTGCTCGGCTCTTCCTTCTTCAAGCACGTGTACACGGTGCTCGACTTTGGTGCCTCGGAAGGCCAGGAACGCATCGGCTTCGCTAACCTTCGCAAGCGTCAGGACGCGACGCTCGCGCGGACCGACTAAGAACGGATCGTCCGTGGCCGCACGGCAATTCGGTCAAACAAAGCGTGCTCTTCGGGGTCTGACCGTCCAATCGCCGGGATCTCGGTCTTGTGGCTCCTGCTTTTATACCAAGTTGAGTAGTATTCAGCAGCTCGTTTCCGGTTGGCTTCCTCCGTGCTCGCGTGACTATTCTTAGCGTGCACGCATGATCACGACGGGGGGGGAGAACGCGACAAGGAGGAGAGCTCGCCAATGGCATTTCTTTTGTCCACTCTTGGTTCCCACGTGCCACACGCCAGCCTTCCTTGAGGGTCAAGAGGATTCTCTCTCTCTCTCT